>JAODIE010000001.1:5863689-5991899 GCA_027575565.1 Diploeciton nevermanni
CAATCTAATACAATACTCATAACACTAATAAACCACTGCTTTCATCCACCTACCAACCTAATACCATATCTCCCATACTACTCAATACAAATCAAGATCATATGAAGAAGGCAATATGCCGAAAACGTTTTAACAAGTGACTAAAAGTAAGTGTTATAGTAAAATTTTATCAACATAATGAAGAAGAGTTGTTAATTGAAGCTGCTTAATTACTCTCAAAATTAATTTAAAAAAAACTATATTAGTATATTTATTACGTCTTTTTTAAAAATAAAATCTAAAAAATCAACAAGAATCTGCAAGATTCTGATTTTAGTACCAGAAATATAAATGATTCTTAAGTTACTCCGGTTAATTAGAATGAGTTAAAGTTAATATTTATTTAAAGTTTTTGTCAACAAACTGGTATAAAATATAATGTACCCAAGAAAAGTAAAATTTTCATTTTTTATTTTGATTCTGAGTCGTTGTGTACGCCAAAAAAGTAATGTGAATTAAATTAAAGTAAAATAAAGTTATGATTCAAATTAACAATATGTATATATAAAAAAGTTTGCCTAAAATAATTCAGTCCATATCTTTTCTATGTCATTCTAAATAATTTATCGTTCTATTTATATTTTGATAAATGAATCAATCAATTACTGGTCGTTTACTCATTATTTTAAAACAATCACACTTATTATAAATCACACATTTGTCGTTGCTTCTATTTTACGTTCATTGCCAAGTCACTCACTTTCCTAACATGTTCAACTACAGCTGGCTAGAATGGCAGACGTGTGCCCGAAGAATTTATTTCCGTTTCTGTATTTTCTCTTGTAAGTAATTTATTTACAACACTAAAAATTTAATGTCTTCTTTTATTTGAATTTTAGTGAATTGCCTTGCAACCGCTCAAGGTATCATCCTAACTCAATCAGTCAACAACTTTCAACTCGTCTCTAAACATCAATCAGAATCCTCTATCAAGTGGATAAAATGGCTAAACATAATCGTTCCATTATTAGCAATCTTTTCACCAATTTTCTGCACAGTCATCTCAACCAACTGCGGAAGGAAATTCTCGCTTCTTATAATGTGCACTATACTGCTAATGACCCAAATTCTAGAGCCATTATGTACGTCAGTAACGCCAACGAAAAAACTTCTGATTCTTAGAGGATTAACTGGTTTTTCATTGGGTGGAGTATCATTCATGATGACAGTCTACATTAAAGAGTTATCAAATTCAACACAAAATACAAGTTTCTTTTCATCGCACCGGGTTTTTTTTGCTTTGGGTTTTTTGATCAGCTTCTTAACAACAACAAATTCACCAGAAAACAATCAAACATCGCAGAGTATTATAACATTAGCTATTATAACAGGATTTTTGGTTGAGTTGGTTTGTTTGATACCAGAAACTCCGCAGTTTTTAATTGCCAATAAAAAGGAAATGCAAGGTAAAGATGCGTTAATTAAATTGCAGAATTCAACATTGATTGATCAGTCATTTAGAATAATGTGTGAAAAGATTAAAAACAGAGAACAATTACTTGTTATCAAAGGAGTTTACAGAAAATATAGAAAGATGTTAAATATGAATTTAATTCTGATCATTTTTAAAGAAATGTCAGCAGTCTTTATAATTTATTTCTATTCCAAAGATATTTTTTCAAGAATAACTACAATGAATAATATACTAGCCTCAAACTCATCCTGGCAGCCATTATCAACAAGCGCACAGTTAGTATCACTAGGGTTAATTCAATTGCTTACAGTAGTATTTGTTTTATATGCCAAAAACAAATGTACAAAGTTACCTCCTTTGAAAACAGTTTTTGTTGCAACTTTCATTTTTTTAAGTGTATTTGGCTTATTCCCAATCACGATTTATTTAAAATTTTTAGAGGATGATGTTGTAGTAACCGAAAGTCGTAAAAAACTAATGAATTTATTAATTAAATTTAAACCAGGTTTGGATGTTATTGAAAATTTGGAAATTGATGATATCACTTCACATTCCACTTTGTCAAGAATTATTAAGTGGACTAGTTGGATTCCACTTTTGAGTTTAGAAGTTGTTTGGAGTTGTTATCATGTACTGGGTGTATTTTGTGATGATTATTTACAAGAAGGATTAGAATTGGATTGGTTGGAAGCAGTTTGGGTAGATGCCGTATATGAGACTGGAGTGTGGATTGTTCGGTTTGTGTTTTGTTGTATTTTGGAAGATGTTGGAGTTGATAATGTGTGGATTGTATTTGGGATAAGTTGTGTTGCTTGTTTAGTGGCTGCATTTTTGATCTTTGTTAAAATGACAAGAAAGAGTAAAGCAATAAAAAATGATATTGGAGTAATTAAATTTTAAGAGAAATATTATAATCGGTTAAAATAGTATTAGAGCACAATCAAATTCTGTAAAATAAATATGATGATTCCAACATATATACACAAATTATTTGAGATAAATAGAACAAATAAATAGGTGATAAGAAAAGTTAGTAAATTATCATGTATTTCAAAAGTACAAATGTTCAATAAATAAAACAACCAAAAACAAAATGTTGCAAAAATATCAGTACCTTTTAATACAACATCTATTCTCAATTTAATTTTCTCATACTACTTATTCTACACAGCACAACTGGGCGTAACTCAACCTGGTAGTTAGTAAATAGTAGCTACCCCGCAGTGATGTAACACTACAATTTCGACCCCTACCAGATAGCAATCATGTGCTCTCCATGGCGCGGTTGATTAAAAGTATGTTAAGTAAATATAACTAGATTTACCTTGCTCTTTCTCATGCTTGATGTTGCTGAAATGATTATAATCTTAATCGCGGCCAGTTTGCGGTTGTACTTTAATTACACGAGTGAATTAGTTTGGTGCCACGTGCCACCTACTGATTTGCGAGTGGACTGATGTTTGCACGTGTGAGGCACATGTTTCGACTTTGCGCTGAAGAATAAGCCTAATCATAGAGTTGGATATTGTTTTGCCGTGTAATATCTTAAGTAATCAAATTTTGTTCTGAGAGTACAAAAGAATTAATGGATGGTAGTTTCAATAGCATTTGAGAGGCAGAGTAGTAGATATTGTGGCAATATTGTTGTTGTATTTAATCTAAAACTTATAAATTTTTATAATCTATTTATCAATTAACTAAGAATATAATATAAACTGAGCTATCAATTTTATCTACTACAGTAACAACATAAACATAAAAAATAAAGCATTTATGTCATTTGAAATAATTTTGGATGCTTTATTGAGTTTTAAAAATCATGTAAGATATTCATGAGAATTCTTAAAAGGGCTATAACTTCAGGGAGGTCTTGTCCACCGTGTTCAATCAACTTTAATGCCGAATTTCACTTAATATTTGCGTGCAAATTAAAAAACAAAAAAAAGCCCAACTTCCATTGAAGCTTCCTATCACTTTGACTCATACTATTTTATAAATAAAACAAGCGTAGAAGCAAGTAACGAACAGAGCGCAGGTCGGTGTTGGATTATCGGGACGTGCGGCTCATTGCACATACACTCGACACGACACAAGCCGGTTTATTCCACGCCGCACCCTTGCTCGCTTGTTCTAGATTTACCTGTGCGTCGCTGCTGCCATGCACGTAAAAAGGGAGCAAAAGTTTTGCTCTTGCAGGATATGATGTATCTCGTATCATATTGTTTCTCGTAGCTTTATAGCTCCGAGACTATGCGGCATGCTCATCCGTTCCACGAGGTTAAGAGACCATGAATTGTGCATGGGAGGGCTGAAGAATAAAAAAAGGAATTAAGTTATTTATTTAGTCAGGTGGTTGATGGTTGATGACTTGGTGTGCACCGAGCATCACACTTAAAATGACATGTAACTGGATTAGTAAAGTAGGTGGTGATAGGAACTATGAAAAACAGATATTTTAGGGTGTTTTGTTGTTTTATTGTTAAGATAAAATACGAGATACAATAAATAAAGAATTTCTTGACTATTATATAAGTTACTTAGCGTTTATCTAACCTTAATAATTTTCTAGAATAAATGCCGAAATTTATCCTCAATTTTAAGCTATTTCTAATTGTCTTAGAAGTAACTAAGTGAAATTAAGGTAGTTTGCTTTTATGTAAGTTAAATCATTTCTTACCAACAAAAAATTATGTTACGCGTGTTTTTTAAAACTTATTTATTTAAAAACTTATTAACTTATTTTAGAAGCATAGATATAATTAAAAAAACAATTGATAAAAAGAATCCAAATCAAGTGGACGTGTAAGAGATCTCATATTCTCTGACAAACAACAAATTGATTTAACTCGCATTTATTTAACCCCAATAGTTTTTCCGCAACAAGTCATTTCTTAATGCATCTTTTGAAATCTATTTTATTATAAATTTTATTTTAAAAGTTTTCTAATCATTTTCGAGGCAATCGATTAAGACTGGATAGTAGAATAAAGTCATCAATCAATAAATGTTTTGCAAATATACAACATTAGGTGAATATTTTTCTAAAATAGATCTTCTTACATTTCATTGTTTTATTAAGTAGCACTCAATGTTTACCTTTTACACGTATGAATAAACAGTCAAACATCAAATCAGTCCGATTTAGCTCAGCAGCCTGTCGCTAGGTAACATTAGGCGTGTAACACGATTTCCACAGCTTTGATGGACAAGAGATAATAGAGGGGATGATACCACGCACACACCAACCGATGTGTACGCTGCGCATATTGAAGGGATATCGAATTACTTACTCGCAGGGTGCGCGCCAACACATTAGCATTCACATACATGCACATGATGTATGCGATGGACACGATCGGTTGTTCGTCAACCACTTCAAAAGTGCCTACCACCTCGTACGACAATCAGTTCATCAGTGGCGCAGTTAGTGCACTAACAACTATCTTGTAACAATTCAAGCAAACGAAACAAGAACTATATTGTCAAGTAAAGCCACACTAGTCTTGAATTAAGACTTAATTAAAGTAACAATTTGTTTCTTTAATTCATTGTTTCTCAAAATAAAAATCCTATTTTAATAGTAGTGTAAAAATTCATATTTTGTTTGGTGAATTTGGTGCAAAGATGTTAATTAAATATCCCGGAATTACATCAAGCTATTGAACCTACAGAATGAAGACGTTGGAAGCTTGATGACTTGGGTGGAAACAACTATGGCAGCAACTATGAGTGGAAATGAGTCGTTTGTGTGTTGCACACCGGGCGTACTGGTGCTCGTGGAAAACTTGTGGGTTTTCTTTAATTTCGCCCGCGTTGCCGCGCACCCTCTACGGGGCGATTCCTTTTGATTCAGTGAATTATACAGCGTGTACGACATTTAGTAAATTGCAAATAACGCAAGAGAAAGTCATAAAATATGATAATACAATTAAACTTGTGTGCCAAAGACGTAAAGGAGATGATGTTTTAATTGTGATGTTGATGATCGTGTATGTTTATGAGAATAATGATAAAATGAGTGCATAAAGTAGGAAATTGGTAAGTAGAATTAATGTTTAAATTAATATTAGAGAAATAATAAATTATTGTTAGTTACACTTTTCAATATCAGGCAAAAAAACCTAACGATGATTTTAACGAAGAGGTAAACCTTTTTTCATTGAATTTTCATAAAAACAAACAATCAAAATAATTAAACAATCAAATAACATATAATATCGTACTTATATCGTGCTTTAATCATAAATTAATCTAATTCATAATTTGATAACGGTAATTACTAATCCAATTTCATTTTAATAAATTTTTCTAATGGAAAGGAGCTCTGTAGGTGGAAATGCTTGCGTGCTTGTCGACGACCGATCGCCATGACGACGAGAACGCGAGCACCCCGCTTAACCGACAAAAGGGCAGTCGTATGGCTGCCCACTAACGAATCCGAGCACGCCGCTGACGCGCCACCTCTAAAATAACATCCCCTGTCTTGGGCCTCGCGTACATCACAGCACTAATTGCTAACTGTAACAATATATTAATTTACCTACATCCAACTTAGACTCTACATTTAAATAACAATATTCTAATGGCAAATTTAGATTGATTAATTGATTAATTAATTAATTCTAAACTAAAAACTAACTGATTACTTAAACATTTTCTTAAGAGAGCGCACAGAAACTTATTTTAATTATGTAGTATTCTAGGATTTACCTTTTTAAATATTTATATTATTTTGATGTTGATGTTAATATAATTGTTTCTCAGGTGTATTTGTTTTCAACGTAGGGCGGAGGCTCATTTGTGGATCTCCTCCCCTTTGCAAACCTTTGCGCGCATCCTCCGCACAGCTACGCAATGGACCCGTCGACTAGCTACGTGCCCAACAACCCGCAGTTCGGAGTGCAGCTCGAGTGCAACTGGAGCACAACACTTCCCACCTTACAGACGGTGCCCACTTCTACGAGCATTCCCAGTCAGCAGAGTGTCTCCCACGACCTTGGCACAGGATTACTAGTGCCCCAAGACGACCTCACTTCTTGCTGGTCAGAGGATATGGGATCTTTTACACTTCCACTTGATTTGGAGCCTTTACCTTCGTTGTTTCCTTTCTCGCCATGTTCTGGGAATTCAAATTCTTACAAGTAGGTTCACTTACCTAAACAATTTACAATAAACAATCATACTTATTTTCATTATAAGTTGGCATTAAAATTCAATTTTTTATCTAGACAAGATTTGGCAAATTTAACAAACCATAATCATCCACACAATCAACAAGTTTTCTCTCTACGTGGAGAAGCTAAACAGCCTGCAGAGGTAGCAGATGTTTTGCTGTCATTGAAACATGCAGTGATTCATCCTGGGCAAGAAGGGCATCATGTACCTCAAGCAAAATGTGAGAGCCAACAACATCTGTATCACCCACAGGTCTTGTTATCACCCGGTGATTACTCGTCTGGTATCTGCGAGCAGAATTTCAACACCCAACCACCTCCAATGTTTCCTTCGATGTCGGTGAATGTCTCAATGAATATGACAATGCATGGATATCACCCAAGTAATTATCCCACATCAGATATATCATACCCGCAGGTGATTATTCGTATTCCAGGTAATTGAATTATTAAATTGTTAACTACTCAAATTTCTGTAGGTACAATGGAATCCTAGTCCACAAGTTTCAACACCGATCAATTACCAATCTGGGCTTTTGAGTCCTGGCTACACCGGTGCAACATACTCTTTCACTGCAGACTTCCGACCGCCCCTCTCTACTACGGACCCATCTCCACCTCCATTTAAACCATTCTCTACTACTACTTCCCCATCAAGACGGAAACACCCTTCGCACGTCTCACACACATCTCACTCTTTCTATGATACAAGCACGGAATGTGGGGGCAGCAGCGACGCCCTGGATGCATCCGGAGCCAAACCGAACGTGTGTCGGATCTGCGGCAAGTCGTACGCCCGCCCCAGCACGCTCAAGACTCACCTGCGCACACATAGTGGTGAAAAGCCGTACCGTTGCGCGGATTGCAACAAGTCCTTCTCGCAGGCGGCAAACCTCACGGCGCACGTGCGCACGCACAGTGGCGAGAAGCCATTTCGTTGTCCTGTGTGCGATAGACGCTTCTCGCAGTCGTCCTCGGTGACGACGCACATGCGTACGCACAGTGGGGAGCGGCCATATCGCTGCCGTCTCTGTAGGAAGGCATTTTCGGATAGTAGCACGCTTACTAAACACCTTAGGATTCACTCTGGAGAAAAACCGTACGAGTGTAAGTTGTGTCTATTAAGGTTCTCTCAGAGTGGCAATCTGAATAGACATATGCGGGTGCATGGAAATAATGGAATGATACCACCATGACAGTTTTTCTTGGCTGGGTATCGTAAGTACTAATAAAAATGAAAGGGTTACAAAGTAGGAATAATTTTTTACAAACAATTTTTGATGTATACTAACAATTAATTCAAATTGAGTTGTTTAAAAACAATATTTAACATATACAACATCTTAGATTGAAGAAATTTGACAAAAACAGCAATACTCTAACACATTTTGTAATCAAGATGTAATCCGTTTAAAGAAATTTTAATGTATTTATTGCAATACAGAATGATAATTGATAATACCTTGACCAAGCTCTTCAGTATTAAAGATAATTTTTATTATGTTATCGGTTAATAATTTAGCAAAAAATTGTAAATAACCTTATCTAATAAGTTTAAATATGAAATTTATTTTCTTGTCAAACATTCATCTGTATCAAATAGATGTAGATATGATTCAAAATAAGGACCACAACGAATATGAAATTGTCGTCAAATTCTAGTCATTTGTAATTTACAACATTTAAGCGATTAGAATCAAGCATTTTAAATCTAGTCATTTATTAATATTTATATTAGAAAGAAAACAATTTCATGTAAATATACAATTTGTCAATCTAATTGTAAATAGAAACAAAAAATAAATTATTTTTTAATTCACTCCTTGGTAACAAGCCTATAACTACGAAAAACCTCTCTGAATCTCTTCACTACCTTTGCCTCTTGTCTCAGGCACTTTAAAATAGGTAAAAACAATAGCAAGCACATTAAGCGCTCCGAAAAGAGCAAACGTATACCCTTCCCCAAAAGAGGAACACAAAACAGGAAACACTGAAGTCACTCCAAACACCAACAACCAATTAAAAGTAGTCGCAATTGAACAACCAATAGATTTAAACTCAGGACTAAAAATTTCACCCATCATTAACCACGGTAAAGGACCATATCCAACGCAGTACAAGAAAAAGAACAATACAAGCGAAATTAGAGGAAGTATTCCTGGTAGTAATGGTTTGAAAATAAAGTATGCTGATAGTAAAAATAAACTAATAGCCATTCCTAGAGAAGAACATAAAAGGTATGACCTACGATTGAATTTCTCAATAATCGAAGCAGATAATATTGATATGATTAACTGAACACCAGTTACAATGACAGTACTAATATTAGGAGACATTTCACTACCTGCAGCTGAGAATATTCCACCAGTGTAAAAGATAACTGCGTTAACGCCACTTAGTTGTTGGAAAGAAACTAAGCCAAGACCTACTATGATAGCTCTTAAGTTATTTCTTTTCGTTATCGTATGCCAAAGTTCTCTTATACTCTCTGAATTATGCCTAGATTCATTTTCTAGCTCATCAGAATCGATATTTTTATGTTCAAATCCTAGGTTTATTTCTGGGATGAATAATAACGCAACAAAGTAAATTCCAGGTAGTGCAATCATGTAATAAGATAAATCAGTCCATAGCACCCAACCTCCTACTACGTTGACTAGTAAAATACCAAAACAAAATGATACTTGGAAGAAACTGCCTAAGATGCCTCTAATTGAAACTGTCGCTATTGAACTGACGTAAATTGGAACACAGACACACACCGCTCCTGTAGCAACACCTCCAATAAATCTACCAAAGAGAATCGTTTCCAAACTATGGTACATTGTTCCTGCCCATCCCAAGGTAAAAAGAATAGCAATCATGTGGAATTCTAGTTTGATGCCGAATTTCTTAGCGAGGCAGCCGGCTGGTAATGCACCTAGTACTGCTCCAATCGCAACGATGGAGCCGATTAATCCTGCTTCACTATCAGAGACATGAAAATTGGATGGACTTGTCGTGTTGTTGGTAGTTGTTATAATAAGAGGGAGAACTGGAGATGTCCATGCTAGGACTGTACCAGCACAGACGCAACCAAAAGATACTAAAACAATAAATTCTTACGAAATCATTTTAACAATTTATATATTGTTTTGGTTGCTTACCGATTAAACTAAGAATATATTGCCTTGGTATTGACAGTTGTAATTGTTTCTTAAGTTTTGCTGACCTTTTGTGGTCTGTGTTTAGAGATACAAAGTTATTAAGTCGTTCTTCTGATGGCATTCTTTGCATTTTTTGTAATAGAGTTTTTGTTGTATGGCAATCACTTTAAGAACTTGGCGGAATGAAAAACTTTCGTACATATTACAGTATTTATATATAGTTACCAATCTAATATTGATATAGTTGTTTTAGATTTGAAGTGACCATTGTAATATACTTATCCTTGAATTACTCAGTTGCACGATTAATCTTAATCAGTTTATTTGCTTTGGAAGTTGATTTTGCAAAGAATGCGATCAAGATCAGAATTATCGATGCAAGTAGAGCAAACTGTATTGTGTACAATTTCATTTCTTATAATTAAACTGTATTTAATTGATATGTGATAGGAAATTTATAAAACTGCTCAAACTAAAGTTGAATAAACATTGAATTCAGTATTGAAAAGTAAATAAACAAATATCTATTACGTTAAATTTAGTACTTTAATAAACCCAAGCGTCACAATCTGGCGGTAGGCTTGGTGGTTGGGTTGTAGAGAGCTCTGCTTGCCACCCTGAGGGCGTGAGTTCAAACCACGCGGCAGTCAAAACTTTTCGTGTAATTTAAATTTGATCCACTATATGCAACCAATATATCAAATAAATTCAAATTAATAACTTAAATGAATAAAGAAAACAAGTTCGTGAAAATCCAATGAAATAATTTCAGTTAAAAAAATAGTTTATCCTTTGTATAAGAGATGCCCTTCCTCATATTCCTAACCCAGATCATTATCTTCTATAGTTTATAACTACGAATCCTGGAGGATAACCGCTATCCGAAAAGCGGGGCTGGGCCGGTAGCAATGTGGCTGCGCGTAAATTGGAATTGCCGAGAATACTTGAGCTGTCTTTGAACGATACGTGCGTACGAAAAACAAAATTGCGGCCAACGCCTCTCTCTCTCTCTCGCTCCGGAGAAGCTCGGCCTTCTAAATCTTTTCAGTATTTATTCTGTTATTTCTTATTTACCCCATCTTAGCTAATTTTCAAATTCTTATTCACACTCCTCTGTGATATTGGAATTGACCAGCTAATTTCCCCACTCTTTCCATATTACTGAAGAGTATTAGAATTACCTTAATCTCAACACATTCTGTGTAATTCTAATTTATTCAATTTTGCAGGAAAACGCTCTCGACTTGGCCGGGATTTGAACCCAAACCCACCAGTTCCAGGAGCAGGCACCCTAACACCCGAGCCACCTTGCCTCCGCACGGAGCTTAAGTTAAAACATATATTTAGTAATAAATACTAAAATTTAGAACATGACACTATTTATTACGCATAATAACATCCTGGAGCCCCTGAAATTGCATAAATGGGTTCGCAGACAAAGAATAATTTATTTTTAAGGACATGGTAAGCATTTAATAAATTATTAAAAACATTTCAACATGACAATGAATAAATATACAAATCGGTGGTTTTGTGTCCAATAAAAATAAACAATCTACCTAGACAAATAATAAAAATGGAACTAATGTGTCTAATGCTACATCGGTTTCTGTCACGTTCAATACCACAAATGATAAAGCACAAACGCATCAAAAACCCTACCAATGTCCCCCGGGTAACCGTTACGGCCACACAGTTGTCTTCACGATCGATGACAGAGCAATGTTCGATGAGAAGTAGATAATAAATACTATATAAACACATATAAATCCTGTATGATTGAGTAGTGCCTGCGCAGGCCCTTTGAGCTCCGCGCGAATGGTAAACTTTACATAATTTGTTGTTTAGTGATTGGTATAATAATAGCAATATATGTTAATATTTGCATTTGATAAGAAGTCATGCGACGAATGAGAGATGTGTGTAGCGACATCAAGATCGGATCGCAAACAGACACCCGAGTGTGCGGTATGTACAATTAGATCGATACTCGCATATTGCCCATTTATTGTTGCAAAAATAATGAAAATCTTAATTATGCTCAGCAGTTCCACCTTAAAACTTTTATTATTATTCATTAATTAGAATGAGTGTGCTACACACTTAGTAAGTGATCACAGAAATGTAGGTTTATTTTTACACATGCGTTTAGTTTGTCTTTCCAACAAACTATCTATAGACGTTGGAGTATGTTGATGCATGCCAAAAGGTGAGTTCCTTTGATTATTGCAACAAGTTGAGTGATTTCGCGGTAACATAAACAAATTAAGTAAGTACAACGATATATAAGAATTTGAATAAGTAAAAAAGACGCAAACAGGCACTATAGCCAATAAATTCCGATCTTGATACAAACGTTCTACATTGCCATCTTTACATTATTAGATTATCATCTTCGCCATGCCTTTCTCTACTGATTTCTACAATTTTCGGTGAATTCGATTTTTTAATTGTAAAAAAATCTACCATACAAATGTTTTTTTACATCAAAAGCATTCTCGTCCACCTATTGCACGTTCTAAATTTAGTTTGGTTTACGCAACTACGAAATGACGGTATTTGTTATATACTTATGTTCCTCCATGCCGTTCTCCGCATATAATATGTAAATGTATCACAAAACATTGAAATTATCAAACAGGTGATTGCTTGGAAATAACCCGATTAATTAGTTCATACATCGCTGTCTGGATCTGTCTCACTGCGCGGTTGGCCAAAGTTCCTCGTGATGCTTTCGCTCATCGATCGGATATTCGCCAGATGAACTTCATTCACTGGGCCCGAGAAGTAGTTCAGTCTGTCTAGATCGGGCATTGCGTTTAAGTCGTCATCGGTGCGGTAGCAATTGTCGTACTCTGAGTCGTAGAGCGCAGAAAGAGAATCAAGAGACATCATGGCGTCCGAGTCAAAGATTCTGGATGACGCACGTGAAGACATGCTTGTGTTATCGTCCATGTCTGGATCGTGGTTGTGATCATTGTATGCTGAATTCACATCACTCAGAGCACCTATGAATCAGAAAGAGAAATATTTAATGCTGAGACCATCCTAAAAGTATTTTTTTATCTTACCTTCGGCATCGGTAAGACCTGTTTCATTCAACATGGAAATGTTTTCCAGGGCTGGATCGTCAGTTGTGTATCCGGTTGACTCGCGATCATTAAGTAGTGGTTCTGAAGCCCCACCCTCTTCGTCTTCGCTCCATTCGGATTGGCTACCAGCGCCACCCCCGCTGTGACTATGCTCAGAACGTCCACTTGCATTACGCTTTTCCGGCTCCCCTTCTAGAGTACGCAGTTTTTCCTGGACCTTTTCTTCGAGGAGGCGTTTTACTTCTTCTTCCTACAAAACGATGTACAATAATGTATCTCATTGGTTACTTTTTACTTCTGTCATCAAACACAGAATTAAAACATCATCAAACTTACTAATTCCTTATCGATATGCTGCATGAAACCAATATTTAATAAAGTAATAAAATAGAAATTTGATAATTAACAAAAGTATACCTTTTCTTGCTCCTCCTCTGCTAGGCGTTCAGCGTGTTCGAAACTTTCGAGGTCAGTGTCATCATCTCGCTGATGTGTCCCAGGCATATCAATCATAACACAATCAACGCAATCCTCACACTCATGGTCTTCATGTTCACATTCCTCATGACAATCATGTCCAGAGAGGCAATCATGTCCACAATCAGTCTTACCGTTTGAACGTCTAAAAGAAACACCAATTAGCTAAGAGTAATCTAGAAAACTCTAAAAATGATTGATTTCAAACACATTATCTGGTAATTACTACTGATGTTTGAAATATCAATCATTATCGCTATAAATCTAATCTATAAAGCTGGCGAATGTTCATCATGGGTGAGAGAATTAGCAATTCTAGCAAGCAGCATGGAGTTTGTTAGTGTCAGTGCCAGTTTAAGGTAAGTGTTTGAGATTTGGACTTTGTGGTAAACGACGTGACCTCCATGAGTTTCATGCATCAACCACACAAGTGTTATTAGTTGGTAAGCAATCAGTCGCCATCGGCTGGATTTGTGAGTACAAGATGTTTACGTGAGTTACTTTGAGATGATTGCTGTTGCTAAAGGTACCTGTCGCGAGGTGCGCCCGCCACCTTGGGCAGTTTGCTCTGCGTGGGCGCATGTGGTGAGACGGCGCCGCGTTTCAGCGAGCCCTCCTTGCTGCTTACTACCTGTTGCTGTCCACCAGGCATGCACTGCAGCGTCACGCTCCCGGTGGGATTAACACGCAGTCCGAGTGCAAGCGCCTGTATAGCGGCAAGCCCCACCTGATGGTTATTGTTATACCTGACGAGCGGTTCCAGTGCGATGTCCTTGTTACACTGGGTCACCTCCAATTTGGGTGGAATGTTCGCCATTAGATTCTGTTCGTCAAGAAGTTTCTGAATCTCTCGTTCAAAAGGTCCTACATATTCGTCAGTATTATTAACCTTGGTATTCGGCGAAGGAAGTTTGTTTCTACGTTTGTTGTCAGTTTGACATGAACCATCTCTTTTTGAATTGGATCTTTCGCTACTCGCATAGTCATTTATAAGGAGTTCTTTGATCTCCTCGGCTTCTTTGAAGCTAGGTGAGCGCTTACACGCTGTGGCCGAGACTTTATTGCACTCAATGTCCGAATCATTTCGATTGCGTTTTTCTAGACTACGATTATGTTTCTTCACAGCGCCATTTTGAATTCCTCTAGATAACGACACAGGTTTCTTGGGTTTAGTCAAAAACTCGAAACTGGCACATGATTCTCCACGATAGCTATCTTCCCCATCTAGCATTGGCGGACTGGTTATCACGGAAGAGTCCATAGTATTACAGGTGTTTGCCAGTGCCAAGATGGCACCAGGTGGAAGATTGTTCCTCTTTCGATCGGTTGAATTTTGACGTAGGGAACAATTTGGCGGGATATAGTCCATTGAGGCACGAGGAGAAGTCTCGGGACTCGAGCATGGATTGACTTGAATATCAGAGGGGAAAATAAACTGCTGGGCGTCAGTTACAGGAAGAGGCGGAGATACGCACGGTGACGCATCTGCATCAGTTGTCCGACTATAACTTTCATCACTGCTACTAATGCTTGGTGAATGATTAAGTGAGCTGATTTCATCAGCTGAGCTATGTATTCTCGCAGGTGCAGTCGGAGTATAACCACAAATTCCTCCAAGGCTCTCATCAGAGTAATGTCTCTGTAATGGAGAATGTCTCAAAGGCAAATGACTAATATTCGGACGCGGTGTGGCTTGGAACCTGCTCAATTCTACCGCACATAATTTACTACTTGTTGGCATTGGTTGTAATATTTGCTGTATCTGGGAAGTCATTTGTATGCCGCTCCCACCAGATGGGTTTCGCCTATGTCGATTGGGCGACTCTTTTCCAGGCGGTTTTGGTAATGGCTTTAAATATGGTTTCGTTTCCTTTTCGCCAACTGAAGACGAGGACAAACTCGCGTAGGGATTGTTGCCGTGCGCCGCCGGATGATTACTATAATTACCATGCATCGAGGGAACCACTTGAGGGCGAGGCCACGGAGGGGTATACTTCATGTCTTTGGCGGCACCGGTCTGCGCCGCGGAGCCGGCGGGATACAATAACACCTTGTGCGGGGGTAGAGGCGGCGGTGCTGATATGTTCTCGACTGGCTTCGGCGGACGAGGTTTGGAGTGAATAGGCGGTGGAGGCGGGGGTAGGAGAGGTTCATTTTCGCACCCGATGTTCATCTCCCCGCGGTGGCAGCTCGTCTCACGCAGGGGCGGTAGGCGCATAGCATTCCGCAGTCCAAACGTGTCATCGCGTGAACTGCTGCGATTCTGAAGAGGCGTTGCATGTTTGCGCCCACTGGGCGGTTCACCATGAAGAAGAGCTAGAGGCGTTGCTACGCCTCCATACATATTATTAACGCCTATAATTAAAATCATTCAATTGAAAAACAGCTTCTAAAATTTTGTTCGAGAAAAAAAGTGCAAATAAAAGTAGAAGAACTTTTGAATTCCAGAAAAAGAATGCATGGTAAACTGTTGCTATTCTAGTGAAAGGCGGGAGGCATTCGCAAACTTTAGTACTTACTAGTAAAATAAAGGTTAAAATATTTTAACAGAAAAAATATTCGTGTCAATATAGAGCCCAACATCACAACAGTGTTGCTTCTGGAAGGATACAACAGTCGATACAACAAACTACATTGAAAGCATATGTGGATGGACGGGATCAGGTTCAAGTGGTTGAAGTTCACGTACCAATGGCTCCGTTGTTGCTGCCTGCAGTGTTACGAAAGTTGTTAAGTTCTTCCACGCGCATTGTTCCAGGCTGCTTACGATCGATGAGGAAGTATGTCGTCATATCACCTTTACCCTTCACCTTGACTTTTCCCCGACACTGGAACTCATACGGGTAGGCTTTCAGAACCTGGAACACTTCCTCCGTCACCTGCGTGTGGTTCGGCAGACCCGTTGAATCCATTCGACTAGCCACATTTACGGTGTTGCCCCAAATATCATATTGTGGTTTTCTAGCTCCAATAACACCAGCCACAACTGGTCCGATGTTAATACCTGCCATCACATAATGAAATCAATTAAACCCGATACAACAAGTCAATGTCAAATATAACATACCAACTCGGAGCATAAAATTATTATAACTATTCTCATTAATGTTGAGTAAACGATCCCTCATGGCAAATACAAACTCTACAAGGGTACTCAAATGCAGTCCTGCGGTGCTTTCATCATCGTCGAGTATCCGAAGATCTGGCATAAGTCCAACCGCGGCCATGTAAGTGGACCCAACGGTTTTGATTTTGTCAATGGATTTGAACCGCTCTTCGCTGAGCAAATCGTCAAAATCAGCAATTATTTCATTAAGTAGCCGCAAACACTCCACGCCTTGATTGTTACCATCCAATTCGGTGTAAAACTCGTGGTAGTTGGTAATGGACGCAAAGACCACTCCAACGCGCGAGTAACTCTGATGATAGAGTTCCTGCGATAGAGTATTCTGTAATAGAATGGTTTCGCATATTATGAAATACGATGTAATATGCAGCCCTGTAATTCAATTTCTTCAAAAAGTTTCAAACTTGTAAATCTCGTTTCATTTCACACGAGCAACACACACGAGTCTAACACACAAGGTTACACGCGATTACAACACGCTAGAAAAGTTAAGAAGAAAGCGTTTACTGATTGGCTGAAATCAACGCCGAGACTAAATTCCAAACTCAAGTACAGATTGCGTGCAAGAGTACAACAGTACAGGCTACAGTTACAGTGGCTACACAATACACAGGTGAAATGTGATGAAAAATTCCTATAACATCCAAGGCGTGAAGAAAAAGCTCCACATCTGAATGATATTCCGTGCGGAATTTAATCGTTGCACGAAGAAGCAGCGTGCATACGTATACTTACCATGTTGTTCCTGAACTGATTGTCCAGAAAGTGTGTTGCAACATGGGCGGGCAACAAATTAAAGAGGATTCGCTTATTGGAGTGCTGCAAGGCATCCATTTCGCGTTTTTCTTCATTAGCTTGAATTTGCCAAAGGAAGTCAAGGCGGGCTGTCCACTCTACTTGACGCCCGTGAAGCAACACGGCGAGAACAAACATAAGAACTTCGACCACACTCAAGACATGAGTAGGTATTACCGATCTAAATGAAGAAAATATTCAGATAAGACAATTCCTATAAAAAGATTAAAATCTTACTTGACACGAATATCATAACACATGAACAAATCAATGTGCGATAACTCTATTAGAAGAATGTACACGGTGGCCATTACCACTAAAAGCAATGACTTTAATAAGATTGGAAGCCTCAGAAAGAGCGCAACTGCAAGGTAGCCCAATGCGCATGAAAGAATGATGTATTGAGGAAGTGGGCATGCTCGATGGTCACCCTCCATAGTGCCACCGTCTAAGGTAATGTTGGTTGTTGACTGAGGTGATAAACAAGGAACATCTGATCGACAAGTAAACTGAAAAATACGAATATTTAAAGCACCCGAAATATGACTCGAAACAGCATAAAATTTCTCACCACGTTGACTTGAGCCACAGTATATATCAAAACTATAGTAAACACAGTGATGGCTAATCGCAGTACAAAACTCTGCGATATGTCCCAAAGTATCCAACGTAGGCGTACTGCCAACAACAGCATCAGTACCACAGATATCCAAACAAACGCAGTGAGGAACAGTAGGAGTAATATGATAGTCCGCGGTAGTACAACTGCTTGTAATGCGCCTAGCAAAACAAGCAACGCTAGAGCACACGCCAGCGAGGAACTGTAGCCGACATCAATGTCGTCATGGTACTGCAAACAAAACAAAAATAAATTACACTCTTCCTCTCCATCAACTCCAGATGAAGATGAAAATTTCTGCCCCTGGTGGATGGTTTAGCAAACAAGTTATTACCTGATTTTCTTTGGAGCTGTCCTTGAAGCATAATGTAATCAAATTGACGTGCGTAGATTTTTCCCGGTCCACACTGCGGGCCTCAATCGCTTGTGCCAGATACTTGTTGACTCGGTTGGAGGGCTGATGGTAGACACTAGAGTGGCGCTTCTTGAAGGGCCGCTTGAACTTCTCGGTGACTTTATTCTGCACACAGGAAAATCTCAATTAGCATTCGACCACGCCAAAGACACGCAAGCAACTGATATGCTCGAAACAAAGAAGCGAAGAAAGCGCACTTTTAGAAAACACTTTAGAAAATCCTTTAAATTGACAACAAACATTGGCCATTAATTAGAAAAGATACATTTTCCAAAGTTTAGCTGTAAATAATTCAGAGCAAGCGAGAAATATGGATGAATGTGTTGCGCGTGCAAAAATTAATGGATGTCAATTTCCCTGTTGGAAAATTGTAGGTGTACAACAAACGCAAACACTTTGATTAACACTGATTCCCTTGACGACGTTGCAAGACAATGACTTGATTAAATTAAGTCAGAAAACGATTTATAGCGGAGAACACCAGAAGAACACAAACACCGTCTGAAAGATGACAAGTCCAAGATGAAATAAAAAGATGTTTAATTGTAGATAAAGTCAAAGTAAATAATTTGAAGACACATGAAGAGACATCATGAAGTAAACTCACTTTCGGTGTGGTTCTTCGATTCGGGTTGGTGTCCTCAATGGTGACCGCAGCAGTAATCGTAGGTGGGCGATTAGACCCACCAACAACCTACAATTCACACACCACCACAAATTCGAAAACAATCCTTCACTCTCAAGCACAAGATGAGACATAAGTCACAAAAAAAGAGTTCTGTGATACATGTTAAAATTTCTTTTCGAGATGTGCGAAATGTAGTTTATGCATAAATAACAAAAAGCTCAAAAATAGAGTTGAAAAAAATCGAAACTCACTTCCGCTACCGTGTCGACTACAACAACTGGCCCGCCGGCCGCATTGTTGACGACGCAAACCTGGTCAATAATCACATTAATATGGTCAATTAGGATCTTAATCACAACGCATCGTGGAAAGCTCTTTCCAAGCCTTTTTTCTTGCTTCATTTAGATCTACTTTCTATGCCTTCTAAAAACTACAGCTCCCTACGGTAATTGCTATATTCAAAGCGATAAGCAACATCAAAAGCTACGGAAAAGGCATTTTGTGACAGCGCAGTCAATTGCGCACAGAGAAATAGCCGCTGGCCTTTTAGGCGTACTTGATAGTGTAAGTGTAGTGTGATTTGGAATGCACTGGTTTGGCTGGTAAAACTCACTTTGGACTCGGCCGGCTCGGGCGTTTCATCCGCAGGTGGATGGTCGGCGTGCAATGCTCGCTGCAGGTCTAGTACCTACAAGGAGGCAGAAACGATTACACATTTCGGCGGTGCCCTTACAGCCGAAAGATAAATGAACTCAAGTGCATCCCACAAAACCGTGCCATCTACGTGATACTATATTATATCACTACTAACACCGACGTTACGATACCAGGTGAACCATGGTCATGTGTAAACTAATACGTGTGGTTGTGACGTGGTTGTAAATTGAATGGTTGTAAGTGCGTATCTTCACCTGGAATGAGCTAGAAAGACGCTACACACTTACCACTAAATCCTAAAACAATAATACAACAATCATGCATATGTCAGGGACGTAAATATGTCACCATTCGTAAAATGGTCATGTTTAGTGTGAAGATAACTTTAAAATATTTAGTGCGTCCTTAGTGCATCTAAAATTAGATTTAATCAATGTATAGTTTACCTTGCGAGCCTGTGCATTCTTCATATCCTGCGGCTGCAGCGCCATATTGCTGAAGGGCACCTCCATAGAGTACTTAATCGAATGCAGCAGTTGCACCACAACGTTAGAGACGTTCTTGAAGCTCAACTTGCGTCGCTGGGCAGCGCCGAGGGCCGACCGCACCTGCAGCGTGTTGAACAACAATGGCTGGAAGAGATCCGCCGGGGGTTGCCGGGGGAGGGTAGGTAGGTTAGTCACAACTATCAGGAGTATGTGTGTGTTGTACAATTGGAAAGGATGTGCCCCAGTACCAAACCATTTTTGGTTTGACAAAAGCCTTTGAAAGACCTGTTAGTTGCCTTGCGAAAACTTATTAATGAGTACTATTAACTTGTAGGTGGTGCAAACTTTTGTTTCAGTGCTTAACATTGAATGGATCGCCGAGATATCCATGCATCATAGAGTCAAACATTCAACGGATAAGTTTATAAGAGGTTTCAATTAGTTCGGCAGTTGGCAATTTGGGGTGGTTTAAATACCTCGATCTCTTATCAACCCAAGTCTTAAAAATGTTGCAACCAGGAAGACTTCACATAGAAGTATCCCAGTTGTTTATGACTAATTGACATAAATACCTTGCGGCGTCTTGCTGGCGGCACGATGAAATAAGTGGTAACACAGTGGTCCCGAAGGTATTGGTTGCGACTGACTCCAAGTCCAGCTTCCACTTCGTATTCCCCTCCCAGATAGTCCATAGTGGCTTGAGTAATATGTACGCGTCTAATACAATTCAAATTACAAATCACAAATTTCCTCAAACGAATTTCGATTTTCTCACCCTGGTTCACCACCTGCCTCCATATTATTAGCAAGCGTCACATCATTGGACCAGACATCATACTGCCACTTCCTCAGTCCCAGAACGCCACACAATACTCTCCCAGAATGGATACCAACTCTCATATTGAGTTGAACGTCAGTTGCTTCTACAACGCTAGCAATGGCGTCAATCATATCCAGACCCATTTCTACTGTGCAGTGGGCATGATCTGATCGAGGTTCTGGCAACCCGGAAACGCAGTAGTAGCAGTCACCGAGGATTTTGATTCGCAGACAATGATTATCCTTAATAAATTAAACGTTTGGATTAAATTTGAGTGTACACTTAGCTATTAATAGACTTACATTAGCTAACTGGTCAAACCTTCCAAACAGTTCATTCAGCAACCTTACCAACTCCTGAGCAGTGCATTGAGATGCCAGAACAGTGAATCCCACAATATCCGCAAACAGTATACTAGAAAATAAGTTGACATGTAAAAGTAAGCCAATTCCTCTCAATTTTTCCAGCCCGTTTTTCTTGGTTTATCTTTATTAAAAAAATCCGTGGCAATTGCGGAAATTGGAAATCATGCTTATTTCCTCCCGGAAAATACTTGAGATTGCGATATTCGTTTTGTGGCAAAAGATAGATAGACGCGACCGAGGTTGGCAACCCAGAATTTTCAACCCATGTTCGAGGGTGGAGGACATTCGAGGGCATTCTGCGCGTGAAGTAAAAGTTACTTTTTATTAAGGTCGTAATGTTGCGTTTCGGTTTTATATATGATTGAAATAAAACGATCTGCCCAGTATCTCGCAGAGATACGCACAAGTTATTTCATTTTCAGTACGTGCTCGTGTTAAATGTACTCATATTTTCTTTTCGCGTGCAAACATTCGAGGAATGTGATATTTTAGATGCTTTAACTGTGCAGAGAGCAAAGGTCAAAGATTGAGAGATGTTGATTTTCTTAAAACGTTTGAATAAGACGTTAAAGTAAAGTTTGAATTAATTCAAACTGCTGAAGTATCCAATTAATGACTGTATTGCTGTTGACATACCTAACATTCTCATGTTTTTGTATGTAGATCTTATGAAATTGGCCCTCGACCGGTGAAATAATGTCGTTCTTCATCTCCATTGCCACGTGTTGAGGTAGGACAGACAATAAAAGTCGTTCCTGAATGAAAAACAAATAAATTGCCAATTAAATCAAATTCGGGCAGAATAATTACACGCATGACAGACCCAACTCAAAGCAAACAAAGTTATTCTATCTCCCATGAAATTACTAGTAAACTTAAGACAATTTGCATATAAATAGCGCAGAAAATAAAAGAATTACACCTCTCGTATTGCTCACGTCGATCCAGGCGACGTCGCGTCGCATATTGAATAAAATGAGCAAATCGGCGTCATCCATGCGACAACAAATAAAAAATCAATGCGAAAATGCCGGTCTGCGATAAATCACACGATTAATTGGCTACAAATTTGAATTCTTCTTGATTTATTTGCAACGCCGAGATTGACCAGATGACTCGCACCTGCCGCCAAGAACAAGCGACAATCAATCGTGTGAATTGAAGCAGCCGGGCGTGAAATAATGCGTCGCAATATGTGCGTGATGCAGTGAGACAACATTGAATAAAGTGCCGGATCGTGTGATAATTTTAAATGATCGAAACCAAATGGAATCAATTAATTTCAGCTTTAAAATGCATGCTGTCCATCAATCACTTACGAGTTTTTCATTCTCATCCTCCATTTCCAACCTTGCAGCGATGCAGTTCCTTGTGTCCAGAAAGGCTTTACGTTGAGCATGCTCCATCATATTATGCATGAAAATACCTACTACGTTCACGCACAGGAAAACGATGCCGTTTGCAATCAACTGTAAACAGGAAAGCACCATGAGTACTTAATTTTAAATCTTAACTACATTCCTTGAAATCCTCCAATAACATCTTGAAACTCATCATTACACTAATTAATTACCAACCAGATTAGATTTCTTTCATCATTTATTCGCTTTCTAAATTCCTACTACCTCATAGAATCTAACTAACTGGAACTTAAATAATTTGTCGCTTTAAATTTATATCGAGATTAAAATTCATCGTCGACACGCCCAAATCCGAAATTATTTAGATATTCAAGAAATATCTAATCGAAATCCATAGTATCCACAAGTTCAACTTTAAGGCACCACCTCTTAATTCCATCTGGTATTTTTTGATCAACGCTTGAGACGACGCCATGCAGTTCAAATCTTTCCTGATTGTGTGTGTAATTGAAGCTGAGAAGGCGACTCGGCTTAATTTCGATCTCGGCGAAATTTAAATTAAGAGTTGGCGCGAGTAGGAATTGACTTGCAATCGGCGTGGATCATTGATGTATGCAAATTGAATTCGGACGGCAATTGAGTCATCGTTTTGCACTCGCGAGGCTAGTGAGTACCGCTAGAAATGCGCAGTGGCGGTAATTGTCTAAATAATACAGTTTATTAATTATTATTATGTGATGTTCGGATGAATATAATCACATGACTTAGAAGCGAGACTAATTTAATCAAGTTTTTGATATATATCTGGATCAAACTATGATTACATATTGAAATAAATACAATTAATATAAGATAAATAGAATAACTTGATAAAATGTAATTCTATTAAATTTCATGTCTACATTCATTTAGTGATTGTAAATCATGTTTTACGACTGTTTATGTCATCGCTTAAATAATAATATGCTAATAAAACAACTGATATTCATTGCTGATGATATCAAGTCTTCTTCAATTTCAAAGCATCCGTATGGTTCTCGTTTTCCATTCTCATCTCTCACGACTCAACTCCAGAGGCAACTCAATTGAGCTGACTTCCGTTTTATTTCGCGTTTTCCACCCACAATTTACTGTTTTCTGCCATTCGACGGTACCGAATTTGTACGGGTTCACTCAACGAAGTGGATGCCCTTCATGTAGAATACTTTCCAAGTGGCAGACCGATCCAAAGTGGAAAACTTTGAAAGTTCACGATTTATCGCCGTCTCTATGCTATCCATAGTCACCAAACTCTATATTTCAGGATTTTTGCTGACTTCTTTACTGGACTAAAGCAATCTAAGAAGAGAAAAAACATTGCCGGAAAAGCAATGAATTCATTGATGCTGCTTGTAATTTAAAGTTGATATGAAGTAAAACTTTGTCGTTGGCATTACTATTTCTTAAATTACATGATTTTCAGCTAGACTTGGTGAAGAATGTTAGAGTATTCTGATATTCATATTTAGGGATTCTAAAGATGAATTTTGACGTTCTGAAAAATTAATCCATGTTCTTCCAATGACGTCTTGGTTTAATATAAATATTAGTTTGTTACATCCATTAAATGTATGTATAATACGCTGCAGGCGATAGGCGTAGAAAGCAAAGTTGGTTTACTGCATTTGTTTACATGAAGTCCGGCGATTACTAACTCACGCTGTGTCTGTTTCACGAAAGTGCATTTGTGCTGTGATTACTACAGTACTGCTGCGTTAAATTATATCTTAACCAAAACTCCTATATGACTACAGACGTAAACAAATCGTTTGAATTACATCGCATATCAAAATCCTTCAATCCCTCCAAACAAAAATTGGTGTAATTATATGCAAACTTTGACAAAAGAAAACTGAATACCTGTGGGTATTAATTATTGGGCATAGGTTATATTAACTGGAGATAAATTAGATCACTATCAATTATTAGGAACATCAATTATCTCAGGCGATTCCTGCATAATTTACCGTTTTTTGCTTCAAAAGTAACCTTCCTTCTTGTAATTAAAAGAACCCATAACAAATAAAAAAAATTTTCCAAACCTTTATGAAACTTTTGTTTAAGAATGAAAGCTACAGGATAAGCAGTTGTAAATTGCTTCCTAAAAAATATCAAGTGGTTGATATTCAGTTGTTCTTTCTAAAAATACATTTTTGTACCACGTTCTGAACACATTTTTATTCTAATTGGTGCAATTATTTCCTCACCTGTTGCCACATCAAATGCGGAAAATCCTTGGCAAAAAGCACCGAAACTACAATATGCGCCGAACTGAGTAGTACTCCAAACAGGGCTGCAACCCAAGCCCTCAATGGCATCATCGCATAGGCAAGGAAGACAACGAATACCACCTGCCACACGCCCTCGGCGGCAACATGTGCCACCGCGCCGCCACCATACAGCGGTAATGCTAGCGCACAGAAGGTGGCAAGAAAGAAAAGCACTGCATAGCACACCCACAGCAAATACGCGTCCTGCATGAGTCGCGTGTGAAGGAACGCCAAAAGGATGCCGAAGAGTATGCAGTGTGCCGCATGATAAACAACCTGGAGGACACAAACAAAGAGTAAATAAACACTTTTAAATTTCTTGCCATCTAGAGTACCAGATGTACTCTCACATGTTTATTCTTACCTGAGCGGTTGCTGCCTGGGAATACAGTATACCTAGATTCGCCAAGATTGCGGTGAGAATAACAAAAAGTGCCACAACTGCCGCCACTGATGAATGCTGCAGCTTGCAGATGTAGCGTTGGTAGAGCAGTTCCAACTCGTCGTTTTCGAAACGGTGCGGGTTCAAAACCCTCGCGATAATTCGCGGCGACGTCATCGCCTTAACGCTGTGATCCATAATGGATTATTGAAGGTGGACGAGCGTTTAGAATTTATGCTTCTGTTTTCTACGTCGTGCCATCCTTAATCCTGCAACAATAAATAGGAATTAACACCAATTGATAAATAATATCAGTAGTAACTTGTCCATTTGTAGGTCACGTTACTTCCAAGCAGCTATAAATAATCCTGGATCATTAGTAATCCTAAACTGTCCTTTAGGAACTCAACATGACTACGTCGACGCCTAGATATTATGTTGAGATAATCGATGTCTTTTGATAAGCGGCTCGTGAAATGCGGCACTCGTGCATGCGCAAGTGCCAGGACAAACAGGACCTACAACAACACCTCAACTTGTGTTTTCCCCTCACCCAGCCACCCACAATACGCACGTACAACAACATGTCTACGTGATCATCACTCTCTTGTCTACATCCTGCTATTGAACCCTTTGAACCTTGCGCCTGGTTCAACATCCATGTACAATATGCCATCGCAAAGCACACCCGATTGCGCTTTACTCCAAGCCTTCATCCTTCGCTGTATGAATAGCACAACTGGGGAAAATAGGAAATTTATGTTCGGCATCCAGATAGTCAGAACAAACACCAGCATTATCAGTGCTAGCAAGTATCACCAAATAATCGGCAATTAGAAAATGTTCGGACAATAAAGTCAGGAACATTGCGAATTTGTCTGCAAATACGCGGCCTGTTTTTGTCGCGACAAAGTTGGGAGGTTGGCCGGATACAAGATTTGCACACAGAGGAGTTTGGTGTGCAAGTTGACATAGGTCGGTCGTTGGCTGCGGTGTCGGCATTTTCATGCGGGAATTTACTTGGTGCGGAAAATTTGTGCCAAGTCATGTCACACTAATAATAAGAACATTGCTACATGCTAACAACTATGAAATAAATTTATTTGCATATGAATAAAGGAAAGAAAGTAGTGCGTGAATGTAATTAATGTTGGGTGATTGCTATTTATTACTATTTCTGAATATTAGCAACCTACGATTTGCTTTATTTTTAGTTAGATCACGAACGATATTTATAGACACGATTATTACGATTTCTAAAGGAATGAGACTAGAGGAATGAGTCATAAGATTATGCCATTCAAGACAAAAGTGGAAAACGTAGAAAATGAATGCTGTTTAATAAAACATCTTTCATAAATAATTTATTGGAGTTAACATACAGGCTGTCTGTGGTATTGAATTCTAAACTGAATCGTTTTTATTACACCTTATTATTATAAAATAATAATTGTTATATAATTGAACTAAACCTTAGCCTGATTTATTCTTACTACAATACTAGGAACACAAACAATTATGCTTCCATAATAATTAAATCCATTTTATTCCCAATTAAATCCAAATCGGCGTTCCTTTATAAACACTCCAATTATAATAATTATCATTCCAATAATAACCACGCTCATGCAACAATTACACTAAATTCAACAAAATTTCCCATCACTGCAATAAATAAAATTAAGTAACAATAACAACCTCGTAAGGCATCTAGATCCCTGTCTGACATATACCAATTGCTTGCTCCCGTTCGATAAACAAACGTTTAACGTCCTATTCGTCTGGGTTCCTTGAGCAAGAACAAAAGAGAAATGGAAACAGCAACTTTGTCCAAACGTGAGTAAACTAATACATTTCCATCCCATCCACACAATTTATGGACGTAACGATGCGGAATTACGTTACGCATGTCTCTCATCAAACTCGCACTTTTCACAGCAAAGGATGTCGATGCGCATGTTTCAAGGGTGTTACAGGCCTGTTCAAGGAGCACAGCATGCGAGCTATTTCGCAGATATTTTGGGAATCGGAGAGCATCCATGCATGTAGCGATAAATTACAAGTGAGCTTTGCGTGAATTCAATATGAAATATTCGAGAGCAACAAATTGCTTTGCATATTAAATTTGCCTCATTTTTGGCAAAAAATTATATCTTTGCCTCTTTAAAATATCTCAGCATGTTTTCTCTATAAAAACATTTTTCGGATCATGAATAACTCACATTTCTATTCGAAGTAAATTGCGATATAAAGTAAATCTGTACAATAACGAAATAGGCATAAAATAATTTCCTATATTAACACCACCCGAAACCAAATCGAAAGCACAGCGCTTGCGAAATTCATATTTTATTCGCGATTCTCTCTCATTTAAACAGCTCTATATTGTTTCACCCTTTCGTTAACGTTTTGCGCCGTGTTGAAGCTGGAGGTTTGCTAAAAATAAATTCCGCAAATGGTGATGACGTACGAGGCAAATATACACGATAGCATGGCAATTGAGGTAGACGATGTGGATTAACGATGGAAAACTCTAAAAGTAAAAATACATTTAAATACAATTTACAGAAACAAAATGTATGGAACTAAAAATTATAGTATGACAGTAGTTAAAAACAATAATAGTTAAAGGTAATAACTATTGCTATTAAAGGGCAGAAAAAAAAAACATTAACAATTATGGTTTACAAAAAAGTTTAATTAGTACCCACACGCCGTTTGAAAAGAAAAAATGACCATCAAGAAAAGAATGACTTAAAAAAAAGAATAAAAATGAAGACAGAAGCAAAACAAACCATTACAAATGAAATACTAAAGACAGATTTTCTTGGAGAAATTACAGTAAGCAGCAAAAAGAAGAAAGAATCGTTTTAAATCGTGAGATAATATGTAATCTCCTTATCCTCGATCTGATAAGATTATTGTGGTTGTGCTCTGATTAAAATTCCCATTTAAATTATTTTTATATTTCATTTCCAACGAAATTTGATGGTTTAAACTGTTTTATTAATTTTAAATTAAATACATTTATTCACGCAACCTTAACAACATTCTCTTATAATTATTTTTTACCATTAGGTAATGATATTTCTCCAATTCAATCATTTTTCAATATACCAATATATCCCTCGACCTCGAACTTATCCTCTTTACATCTTGCAAATTCCAATCACATCACCAAAATTCGCTTTGTACTCCGAATGAGCACTAAATGTATTTACATTTCACAAGCGAATTTTTGGCACTCGCATTGCAAACACACGAACCATTTCCAAATGTCGTAAATCCATTAGGATATTGGTACTTCAATGCATTGCAAAGATCAGAAAACATTCTAAATATAATAAATATTTTCTTGTTTTTTTTTGTATATTAAAGAGAAAACGAACATTTGTTTTGACATGATTGAAGACATCATCAAATAGTGTAATATTCCAAATATCTCACCAAACGGCGATGAGACAACGAAATATCACGTGAATCCTGAAACGTCAATTTTCGTCGTTTATTCGCAAATTATAAGCTTTCGTGTACATAACTCAATATTATCCTTGTATACTGTGACATTATATATACTCGTACAACTTTGCACACTGCCACATTTTTGCTTTGTATTCACAAGTTTATATTTCAGAAGCAAGCTCAAGAAACGATCAATACAGCCAGCAATTAGCCTTTAAGTACGCGCCAAGTGACAAAGAAATGTCTGCCGGAGCAGAATTATTTCCAGATTATAATTCCAATAGGCGAAAAACGATTTAAAGCGATTATGGAGATTTGCAGAATTTCACTCCAAACAATCATAAATTAAGAATAATAAAAACCAACATCTGCATAATATATCTGCGAGATCCGTATTAATTTAAATAACATTATATTAAATTAAGTAAATTGAAAAAATAAATAACTGCTATAAATGTCCGTTGCAATAATTAGATCAATTTGTTGGCTATTTAATTTTACTCCCCCTAATTGGAATGAACATAATCAAGGCACATTTTTTATTTTACATTTTCACGGCACACGATCCTATTCGTGCCCGTGAAAGTTTGCACTCGATGAGTTTGTCATTTATTTTCGGACACCCTGGAGGTTTGACTGGCGAAAAGGTTCATTTGGGATTGGACTTTGCGCTTTCTCGCATAAATTACAAACCAGACAGGCTCTCCAATGAGTTTGCCATTCAAACCGCGCCTGCGGAAACTAACAAACACCGAGCCCTGTATAAAAATAAGTAAAATGCACCTTATCGCCTTGAGTGGAAATTACTGAAGTTTTAACGGAATAGGAGCAAAACAGTGTAAGGCCCAAAATACTGAAACCGATACTTGAAGTTAACAAGAGAGAAACAAAACTGAAAATTTTTGGATCGTGGCAAATTTGATACAATATATTAAAATTGAAAATTGAACTAATAATTATGTGTTTCTTTCAATGTTTCTTGCAAAAATATTAGTTTAATAAATATAAAATTTTTATTTTTTGTCACGCTGAGTTCTGATAACCAATACGAATAATAAAAATAGCTTATTCTGTTCCTTTCAGCAGTGTTTACACAGTGTCAAAGTAGTCAACTTTGGTACATTCTTCAGTTCTGTTTATTGGAACAGACATTTTTTTTAATTGAACAATTTGTTGACTAGATAAGATCTGCGTTGAGCTGGAATCTATGTTGGCCCAACACACGCGTTTCATCAGTTTCCGAAGATTTTGTGTCTGTGCCAAGATGAAATGGTTCACCTTCAGTGCCTGCTGCTCGGGAAACCTCATCTAGCGTTAGGAAATTTAGTGCAGAAAAACCCTAAGCTAGTATAGTTAATATTTCCATATTTCCTTTAATTTCACTGCAACTTAATTTCATTCCTTTGTTAATGTAATTTTTATCAAAAAGGATACTCCTAAATAAACTAACTCCTAAAGATTAACACGTTCTTTTGACTTTCGAAAGAAATTACTTAATACCCATTCATAAGATTACAAAATGAATCTCAGTTCTAGGTGAGGTAGGCATTAGTGGCATGAGCAATATTTCAAACGTGTTCGAAATATCGACACCGTCCACCCACGTAATGCACCTTCAAACCACGCTTATAACAATACGATCACATTTTCTTAAAGATTTATAAATAAACAAAGATAAGCAACAATGTTTCTCTTTCAGTATTTAAAAATCAATCTATTGCATAAAAGTTGAATGTTGTTGTACCACACAGCATGAGATCATGTGCTTATTCGAGGTGCGCACCACACAATCGCACTTCCATTTTGTTCGCAGTGTCAATGTTGTCATATGCTAAAAAGCTGTATAAGCAGGCACGAAAGTGCAATTAGTGCAAATTATGCAAAGCATGTCATCTACCATAGCAAACACTAATGGTTACCAACCTGCCAGTGGTAACTAGCTGGTAGTTGTTGAATAGCTAATATTTTTATTTTCATAGAGGTATTGTCAACATCTCCTTTGCACCATGATAGCGTTCTAGATTTTAATTACCTTGAGAGTTTTTGTTTTTACACTTTACATTCAACTTTAAAATAACAAGCGATAGTTCATTTTGCAATATTTACTGCATTTTAAAAACAATGGAATTAACCATTTTAACACTAAAGCTACCAGAACTGATCAAATGACTCATTTTAAACCTTTTTGAAAGTCTTAAAAATAATTCCTTTCGTTATTTTTTTCCGAGAAAAATTTATCATTTACCTTAACTAGCGCAATAGCTCATTGCACCCACATTGATTATTCCCATCAATATCTATGAAGAATCGGTATCATTAGTGTTAATTGTGCCTAATATTATTACTAGTCCATTTCGTCATTTCTTTTTTTATTCTTCTCCTCACTTTTATTTCTGTTATCTTATTTGTAATTACATGTATTGTTATAACATTTCTCTATAAACACTTTCCAGTTATTTTTTTTTTCGCTTGTTTCTTCTTCAGGATACATTGAAAGAGAGAGAACGCACACTCTAGTAGCATCTGCGTTCGCACTCGTTGTCTCGCGGTTCTAGATGCTTCCCTTTGCCGTTCCAAAATGAGGTTGAGGCGACACACTGTGATGCGAATGAAAATAATTACAATAATCTTTTTTTAGTACGAAACGCGCCCCACACAATTGTCAAAGAAATTCCATAAATAATAAGACTCAATGATATTATTTCTTGTTAATCATTCCTTTAATATACACCTAACAATTTTCAATAAAAAATTAACTTATGGTGGCTGAAACAAACGTATTTTGTGATTATTTAATAACATGACCCGCTATTTTTCAATTGAAGAATGATCCACTACCTCCAGTCGCTCTGTAATAGTCTTTTGAACTGTCCCTAACCAGACTTCCCCCCATTTAAGTAGATAAAATAATATTATAGCATTTATTTCTCTTTTTTCTTCTCCATTTCACGTGATTAATGATCGTTAGCGACTGCAATCGCAATTCACGTCCCGAAACAATTCCCATCTACCTGCTTATATACACTCCAGCAATTTTATTTCCAACCACTCTTCTTTTCTATCTCGTTGCATCATCACGACTGCCTCGCACGACCTGCAATCTTCATATTTTCTCATTGGGCAGTTGACTAGCGATTATAAGCGCTAATTACAATCGTATGTCTAATTGGGATAATTGCCCCTTTTATAATTAGTCTCATTTTCGATAACGAGGTTTCTTTCACATTTCAGTAATGATATTAATGTCAATATTAAGGAAGAATTCTTTCAAGTAACTTTGTTGACAATGTGATAAATTTTAGCAAAGTCAGCACAATTTTAATTACAATGAATTATTATTAATCACACCTCAAATTACATCGCACTGCGTGCAGTAATGCGTAATTACAAACCACCGTTATTAATGAGAATAATTAAAGCATGTTTGCAAATGTTGGCGGTAGAAACGTTTAAATTTATTACATGCCTTAAAGTATTATTGATAGTTTATAATAACAATAATGCCGGAGAACAAATATTATACAATTCCATTCCAAGCACATTTTGTTAGGCTTCTAATAATTTTTGCAAAGAATCAATTTTATTTTGTCTGTAGTGCGGTTCAAATCGATCCTAGTCACTTTTGTGTCTAGTGGCGGAGTAACCACGCAAATTAAATTCTTTGAATAAACTTATAGATTCTTTGCAAATTATTCATTATACTGTATTGTAATTATAAAAAAATAATCAAAAGTCCACCACTTTTCATTAAATTCGTGACTTTCCTCCTTATTTTTTTTTGTCTTTTTCGTACCCTATTCATTTTTCCTACGATAAAATATTAATTATATTGTCAACAATTTCAAAATATATACATTTCTCATTATCTACTGTAGTGATTGTTGTCAATATGGAATACAGGCACGCACTTAGTTATTTGCACTTCCAAAGCCTAGATCGGGGTGGAGTGTAACAAATTACTCAGTAACACAAATTCGGTACTCCCTCAATTGATGGATCACGCATTGCGTCCACGCGTACTGCACAAGTCGAGTGAATTCTAATAAAGCACTGTGAATTATGAGTTCACTGCTAAGTCTCCTTCAATAGCTTTGCCAAGACAAAAGATTGAGAATTTATGAGACTAATACGCCGGACACATGAAAATAATATTCTTCGATAAGATAAACTGAACATAACACTAAATTATTTCAATGTTGATTAATAGAACAGTAGACCCTTGTGCCCCAAAATGCCACGTGAAAAATAAATCGGCAAAACAGATGAAATAAGAAAAAGAAAACAATAACTTGTAACGCACATTTTTGTCAGCAGTAACTCTGCTTTTTCTTCAATTATCTTGGTGCTTTGGCGAGCCGTACAAAAGATTGTTGCAAGCCACTGGTTGCCAATCCAAAATATTAAAAAATCTTATTAACCATATGAAATTTGGATATATCCCACACCTGGGATTAACCATGACTGGACATTAGAGTGTCACCGATTTACATAAACAAAAGGTGAAATTTTTACTCAGCTTGTTTATGTCCAGAGGCCATTGTTTTCGTAAACGCAATGTCTCAAAATTTACATTAACATGCCAACATTGTAACGCATTCCCAGGGTCTTCAGCAAAGACTGCAATCCTCACCTATATTAATATTTGCGTAGAATTCAAAATAAACCTATGAAATGATTGCGCGATTGTTGATTTTATTACTTAAACACAATGTATAAAATGCCGGTTGGATTGAATGATTGCAGGAGCGTTTTGTATTGACAACAATTGAGATTTATAACTTAGTTGGAACGCTAAATTCTTTCCGACCGGCTTTATAAATCTAAGTGTTTCTAAACAGAAGTGTTTATAAATTAGTTTAGTATATTTTTACCAATTCATCACCATACAAATTAATTCTCCTCTCAAAATAATTGTTTAAGAATCAACCCGTTTCGTCAATACTATATCTGTTTAACTTAATAAACTTAAATAAATTCAATTATTAACTTCAATTCTCAAATTTTATCCACACGCTCTTTTGAATTCCAACATTCCCCTAGATTGTTTAATTTTTTTATATATTGCAAAAAAATTCATCCACAATATATTCCCAGATTAAGTCATTGCAAGAATCAATACCTTTCTCACAACCACTTCAACCCTGCAAATTACTACTCACAATTTCCCACATCCACTACCTCCTGCCTACGATACAAGCTATTCCCATCCGTATATGATTCGCGTTATGCATGTTTCAGCATGAGACGCCGTTGATTAGGTAGATTATAGACGATTATGCGTCTCTTCGGGCCGCTGCACAATAACCGTTCCTGCGGTGTGCGAAGCTATTAACGGTGCGATATGGTAATATGATTGTGTAATGTGCACTCGAGTAACTTTAATGTTTTGCCTATCCTTGCATATTTCCAACTGTATTGGTCTAGTTGGTACTGGGATGAAAACGCCAGGAAAGCACATGGAAATTACTTGCAAGTCGTCGGAATCGTGCTAAAATTGCGTTCGTTAAACATCTTCGTAGATTATGACACTATTTATTGCACATTAAGACTTTGTACAGGAATGCTCATAATTCATTATCGAAGTAAATTGTATTGGTCTTGAAATGTCTATTTGCATTTTATTCTAGCATTAAAACATTTGTCAATGCAAAAATATTGATTCGAAGATAGATAAATCTAGTTTTATAAATACATGTTTGCGTTGCCATTCATTCGCTAAACATTTTTATTTAAAACAATAAGTGCCCAAAAATAAATATATTTTAAAGAACATTATAAGCACACATTTTCCTTAATAACAGCTATTTTCTTTGTCCTTATAATCCAGCTAGTTTGATACCACTTAAAGACACATTCAAGACGAGCGCTATGTTACCTTTTAAGCTCCCTATTCCATTACCCAAATCATTACCCTTAAAGAAAAGAACAAATCACACAAAAAACTGATGATTGTTGTCAGAACCAACAGATCAAAAACATGTTTGTATTTTCACCGTTTCGTTTCACTTTCTCACATGACGCAAACAGCTCAAACACATCTTTCAGCAGTTACTTCGCAAATTTAATTCAAACTGCGTAAATCACGGCCAAAATAAACAAATCAGAATTGGCAAGCATTAAATTTGTATAAATCTCAATAATATTAAAGTCTGGTATACAGCATAGTTGGAATAGTTGTTTCAATTTATCTGCTAGTTAGTTTGCATAGTTTATGCCGTCGTAAACAGTGTGGAATGCATTTATATGCTTTATTTTAATTTTGTTCAAAGTTGCTAGAATGTAGATGGAATTTTGAAGGTGCTAGACGTTACGGAAACTAAAAATAAATTTATGAAAGGGAATATGCTATTGAAGCGTTGGAAAACATTTGAAAAGCGACAGCTTTATCCACACATGTTATGAAGTGGGCGCCATTGTCAGCTAATTTTTCACCTGACGTCAAATCATATTTTATGGTGTCAAATTATGCAGGAGTGTTTCCGCTGAAAACTTATTCACAACCTAATCAAGAAGATATTACTGAAATTGCAACGAAGGCATTTCTAAATTAAGTGCAATTTTAAATGGATTAATTCTAACAGATTAATTCCACGAAGCAAGATCAAAACGTGAAAGCAATTACGAGTTAGACAATCTTCATTGCCAACAAGGTGTGGAATAATTTGGTAAGCCAGGAAATGTTGTCATAAATTACCACGACAAATAAAAACGACAGTTGTTAGTTTTTAAGGATACCTCTGACCGCGTAATTAAACATTAGGATGAAAATCGTACGATTTTTTGCCAACATTATATGCCAAAACAAAGACATTCTCATACGGTAAGAATAAGCATTTAATTATTATTTCCTCTAACCAAGGTTTCTTGTCAATGTCTCTCATTAAGTAAACCTTGCTTTATCATAATTGCCCAATTAGCTGTCCCTATCAATTGCCTTAACTACCTTTAAAAAAATACTATCCAAACCTCCAATTCGTCAAGTTGTCCACTTGTCCACAATATGACACAGGTGCATATAAAAATAAAGAGCAGGTAACAAGAACTCGCGCTTCTCGGAATCTTATTTTCAGTGAAACTTTTGCAACATACAAAAATAAAACGTGTGCACCGCGACGCACGTTTTGCCTTGCAGCCAACATTCACTACTCGGTCAGCGTTATGTTTGTCATCGAGGATAAGTTCACCTAAAAACAATGCACGGTAATCGCTCAACATTCAGACGCCGCACGCGGTAATCATAATAAGCGAGTACGTTTAGAACATTTGCATGCAGGCGCGAGAATGGACGCAAGGCGTTGCAAATTATCGAAAATGGCAACGTACAATAAGCAATGATTACAGCATAACCCGGAGCAGCGCAGAGCAAGTACGTCGTTTCAATATTTGCGCATTGGTCATGTGTGAGACACAAACGGTGCTCGCCGGGTGCGTAAATGTTAATTAATAGGCGCGACACGCTAATTTGTCGAGTTATTTATAACTGACGCGCGCTAACTAATGTCTGATTGCGTCACACCAAAAAAAATCATTTTTAAGCAATGAGTGGAATAATAATTCCAGTTTACATTTCAATACATTAATGTTTAATCTCTATTTAATACCCAGCAATGTGCAGAATTTCTAATTAACGCAAACATATTAATAATGCCATTAAGGAGTAATATTCCTACAACTATTTAACTCACAATCAAATTAGTGATTATTACAAGTTGCAATGTTGATGTAATAGGGCTCGGCACTTTGTTGTTCACGCCAATATTTTGTCGAACCTTGACCCGCCTGTGAAGGCATGCTTGTGCACGTCCGCCGCCGCCTTTCAATAAATAAATATCGTGAACGGTATCGCGACGGCTGTGGTCTTTTATTAAGACAAAAGCTGAAGATTAAAGTTGCGAAAGCTGCTTTATCGTCAACGTGTCAACACACTATTCAGAACTGGCTACCAACAAGTTATAACTAATAACTAATCACACCAATAAGTGCTAGCAAATATTGACACTTTAATGATAATATCAATAACTGGTATTAATAGATAATGTTGTAATTTAAATGTTTTTATGGCGGAATAAATAGACATGTTGAATTGCAACTCATTTGTAAATGTAAATGTGATAAAATACAGTTTACGCAAACAGTATTTGCACTTTAACTAGAAAAAACAAAACGCACTCATTTTTTCCTTTAAATAAATATTTATCTGCAGCATCGCATTTGCTTTTAAATAATCTTAATTGGAAGCAGAACCGTAGAAATTATGTAATTAGCAAAATAAACATAATTGATAAATTGTGTTTAATAGTTTAGTAAAGTGCGCGTTTTTAAAATATATTTCCAGAAAAATGCATCTCTATAAAAGCAATTTTTAATACTATGTTACATGTTTCAGTTTTATTAAATATATTTTGTTTGTTATTTAAATAAATAACCAAACCGATTATAATTAAATATATTCCTCTACTAATCAACTTTCAACATTTTTTAATCCACTTTACGAGGCCTTTACTAATAAAATTAGTTATAAATCAATTGCAAGAAATTATATCACCCCATCGCTATTACATCAATGTATTCTACATGTTCCAAAAGCTAATAATACTTTGCTTCCTATTTAAAGCAATATCATCACATCACTCTATACATTAACAAACAACACAAACAATATGCATCATTCGCGTTGGCATTCAATATGTAAATGTTATGAGCTACTTTAATGCTGCAGATAAGAAAAATTGCGCTTCAATAGACAAGTTCAATAGTCATAAAAGTAAAAAATTAAACAAACACTCAGCAATTGACGTCACTTCCTACCAATAACTTATTTAAACTACATTAATGTCATTGTAATAAGCAATACTTCTAAGTTCCAATACAAATTACACCAATAAAAATACCGTGTAGGCATGTACCTTTACTCGGCAAAAATGTAATAATGCAATATGTTGTAAACTACAGCACACGAGTACGCCAGTATTATTGCACTCATGATTACAATGCACGCCGCAATTAAATGATATTATCGCGCATTCGCGCCTGTTTTCCTCGGCTTATCATCGCTTGCTGGCCTACTATGCCCGATTCGTTTTATCCCCTTTTCCCGGCAAAGTTGAGTGTCTGCTTGTCATATTGTAATTATTCATGTGATAATATCTATTAATATCATTCAATACATAAGAAAACTGGAGACGATAACGAATTTAAATACATTTTATTTAACTATCGATCATTACTAGTGTTATTGTAATTAACAATATTGTATTCTCTCGCAATTAACGCACATTTTGGTTTCACAATCACCTATCATAGCATCTAAATATCACGAAATAATGCAAAATCTACAGCTTTTAACATTCGTGATTTCCTCTCTAATTTGAATCTTGGGCTTCATTTCAAGTACATTCTTCACATTTTCATGCACAACGTTTTTCTTTTTATGATTTAATTTATTCATCTGCTTATAAACGGCGCAGATAGTTTCTGGAAACCAAATCAACTGCAAATGCTTTTCATGTGTGTTTCTGAAGATATGATTAAGGATCCGGTAAAAGTCGTTTCGAAAGTCCCAAGATACCATATACTTCCTTATTGCGTTCCATTTTCTGGCTCCTTCTCGGTTATAATCAGTTTGCAAAAACTTGAGAAATCAACATTATTGGTGGTAATGTTGTCGATATTATAAATTGTTTCATCATTATGAGTAATTAATACCAATAACAAAAAACACCAAAATAACTAAAAAAAATCTAATTTACATCATTATAATTATGACAATTATCAATTACTCTAAGACCCTCTAATATTCCATGTTCTAGAACTACCTCTTAGTTTTACAGTTTAATCTTTTCAACATTGTTGAAAAAAGCGAAACCATGCTAACTAAAAATGTCACAGAAATGATTGAATCTTACAAAAAAAAAACAAATTCAATAATAACAGTAAATAGTTAAAGGTCACATACAGATGTAATTACCTGGCAGACATGTTTTCCATAATTATGACCATCATAGTATTGATTGTTGCCAATTTATTACATTTCGTCGCTGCTCGCTGTTCGTCAATCAATCGAAATTTAATATGTGAAAATGTGAATGACTATAATTTATGCCTTTCATTCCAATTATTTCGAATATCATTATACAATTCAATATGAATATATTGCAAAATATTCTTTTATCAGCAAATGATTTATGTGCCCGTCCATTACTGTCGCACATTGTTACAAAATCCTCAAATGATCCTTCAACCATACATTCAATACGAATTTGAATGTAGAACATTAGTTATATTAGTACAAAGCGAAATGGTTACTCTGTTATCTACTTCACTAGCGTGGGTGCCGTTGATCATCACATCTGAAGCTGACGCCAGAGGGATTCCGAATGGAATTACCAAACATACATGCCCTGCATCAAGCATGTTATAGTTCGCAGTTGAGTATTGTTGCAGGCTGATAAGAGAAGTACGATAGGAAGACTACTTTGATTACAATAATTGATTGAATGCACAGTTGAAAGCCTTGGAATAATTGATAGTCAATTGACAATTGAGTACATTGTGTCTATGGTTGCGCATAAATCAATAGTAATTATAGGTGAGTAAGACATGATTTCAAAAACAACCTTAAGTAATCAAGACACGTTAATTGCAGTTTCAAAGTGAGAAAACATTAATACGTTTTTACTTGCTAGAATTGGCCGTATATTTTCATCATTAAATTGGCATAGCAATAAAATGACACAAGGTAATTAATTAGAAACAACTTCCAGGTAGAAAAGTAAATTATCGATGTGAAAAATGCTTCATAAGAAAATTGATTTCATCAACTTTAGTTCAATTTTCTTTAAATTTGCGCAATTGTACAAATAGCATGCCAATTAAAATTTTCAATTTCGAATTAAAATAGAATAGGAATTTTACTTCATTGTAATATTGCTTTAATTACTTGTATATAAAAAATTCGGCATTATCAATCCATAACCTTACATCATACCAACCTATAAATTTTAATACCAACACCATATATGTATTAATAAAACTCCTCTTTTAAATGTTAATCGATTACCAATCAGCCATAATTAAAATAAAAGTTTAATGTTCGAAAACTTTTATACTCTCTCAGTAATAATTACATCACTTCAACTTCTGCAGCTTCAATATTTATTGAAATCAAGTCTCTATAATTAATTTCTGATTAAAAATTAACTACTATGAACAGCAATCGATACTTCTGTTCTCGATGACAGTGCACTTTCTCACCAATGCATCACCCAGGCGAGAACATTGGTGCAATATTCACAATGTACAAACAGCTGGCGCAAAAAAATAAAAGTGGCCGAGGGCGTTCATTGCCCGGTGTTGCCTTACACCTACAAAATATCCGAAAAGTGTTGGAAATCGGGAAAATTCACAACCCTCTTGCGCCAATGCTATAAATCTTCGCACAAAACGGCCGTATCTACACCCGTAAAAAAATCAATTTACGTTACAAAAGTGAGTTAAAGCATCTCCAGTATGTGATATCAAACACATTACAATAATACATTGCAAACATAATTTCATAAAAACTATTCAATAAAGAAGGTAGATAAAGTATAAATATTTGCATTTTATTTTATTACATATTGTTTTACTGTGAGAGGTATTTTGTTTGACAAGTGAAGACGAGTGCCCTGAACTTTTGGTAAGGACAGCATTCACTACACCCTGGAGATCGCTATTAACCTTAAACTCAGTTAGAACGGAGTCATAAGCGGAAAACTAACGTTGTGCTAATTAAATGATAGTACTTTTTGGTTTGGTTGTTGTTGTACAACTAGTTTGTAGACATGCTAACAGCAGGGAAAAGTTATCTTATACTTATCTTATACTTCTCAGGAAAAATTAGTCTTATCAATTTTAATTGACGTTTAATGAAACTAAATAAAAATTAAGAGGAAATTGTGAATCGATAATTTGAAGAACTGCCCAACTAATATGTTGAAAATAATATTTTATGTTCATTTGTTTCAATGTACAAATAATGGCAAATTTTCAAACTCAACAGAAAAAAGATATGATAATCAAAAGTATAAAGATTATTTCCATACCAACGATTACTGTCTATGTGGCCATTATGGAAATCCTCAGCTATGCACATTCTCCACAGACCACACTGATCCATAGTAACTAGACAAGACCTAGAATACCTTGATTTCCCTACAATCTGAATGCTCCAACCAAACCGAAAAGTGCAATACAATACTTCGCGGAGCAAGCGAAGCGTAGCAGAAAACCACGCAAACATCTCCGCAGTTCCAGGATAGATTTGGAGTTGATAGATAGATGCACACACACACAACTCGGCTACGCAATACATGCTACAAGCCTTCCAAGTATGTGGTACAACTCTGATATCAACATGCCGCATCACCGGCGCAGGGCATTAAAAAGGCATCACAAACTCTCCTTCTCAAATCCTTGCAGCAACTGCACAAATACGGAGACTATGATGCATGATACACGTAAATAACATAGTACAACTGTTGTATCAGATATGATGCTGCTTAAAAGTCTGCAGATAGCTTAGGATTTATAAAGCATGTCATATCTGGAAATAAAATGACTACGCAAAGAAAATGTACATGACGTTGATATTAAATACAAACAGCAAAGGTTTTCTATGCTCTTCTTTGTGTGCTGATGGCTAGCTTTAGCTTCGTTTGCTATTTGCTGATGTTCCTGCACCATCTGAGGCTCTGCAGGTAGTAAAAAAACAGAAGAAAAGAAACATATTTGATGGGGAAGGTTCTGGGACCCTTGGGTAAACACAAGCTGAAGTTGCGTTTTATGCAATCCGTTTCCTCTTTCAACTTGTGCTGGGAACATGAAACTTGTTGAAGAATGGCGAGATTGTAAGAATTGTCGACTGGATATGCAGGAAAAATGAAGGACACTTACAATCAAAGTGACTAGTTGATAAATACAGAAGAGAAAGAAGATACAAGAGAATAGATCCCCCAAGAAAATCATAGAAAAGAGGACACGCATTTTTAGGATTGCGTGCTATTTAAACACTTGTGTGGCGAAAAATGGGTAGTACACAGAATAGAGGATAATGAACTCTGTAAATCTACTTTAAGTAGTGGTTAGGAAAAAGAGGGTGAGTTGTGAATGTAAAATTTAAACGCCAACACGTACGAAGAACACAATTCAAAAAGAAAAAAAACAAGGAAAAATAGAAGAAAGTGAGTGATGATTGTAATCACAAACTAATAAAAAGTTGAAAGCTTCTAAAACAACTCCAACCGTCATAAATCACCGTTACTGATGCATAGATTGATATGTCACTCAACTAAACTTTCCTTGATTAAAACCATTATTTTCTTCTCAAACTAGAAATTCGCCGAGAATGTTTACAAACTATTTCAAAAACGAAGACCGATTAAGACAAATTTGTCCCCGTCAACAAATACGGAAAATTAAAAGGCATTTTCCCGATGCCTACTACTTGTAAAACCAGATAATTATGTAGGAAATTCAAAGAATCACGACAATTAAACGCATTTAATCTCAGTTCTGCCGCTCCACTGTGGAGAATTAACTCGGAAGAAGAGTGAAAATAAAATTATTAACCTCATTCCTTGTTTATGTTAGACACACATCCAGCCATCATGTATACTGTACAGCTAGGTCTACTCCAACTAGACGGCGAGAACAACTCAAAGTTGACTGACGCGCTCCAACACTCTGACACTTCGCTTCCACATACAACAACTTGTTTCACTTCCAACACACATAACTTACAGGCGATCAATGTGTAAATTACTATAAGTTATTCTCCATAGTCCTTGATTTATCTAATATATTTAAATCGTTTCCTAACACCAAAAAGATTAATCTTGTGTGTATTGCATGAAAACTACATACATTAGTTACGACAAAATTAATTCGTCGAGTTGTTAACTCGTTCAATCGTTGACGCTGGTTGTTGCACTAGTGCATGTAATGCTTCATGTTCATTGCGAAACACCTCTGTAACGAGTTTTTGTTTTGTTACATTCTGTTAGCAAGCCTGACAAATATTTGAGTGATTGACCATTGATGATTAAACAAGTACAAATCAGCTGTATTTCAAACCCAAAACTCATCACCAAACATTGCTAGTTAATACATACAACTAGATACAGATGTAACGCCAAACAATAACCATTCTCGTTTCTTCGCCAATATGATGAAAGGAAAATGTGATTAATTGCCTCTAATAAAAAACCCGCCACAATCACAATGCACCACGCTGCGTTAATTTGTCGCGTTCATGCTCGTAAATTACATTTTATTAAATTGTGTCACCACTCCATGCTACTAAACTGCCTTAGCCAGTGCGTCTACCTTAGCAAAAATTAAAGTCTACTGAGTACTCTGTCTACAGGTTGCAAATCAAATCACGAAAAACTATTGATTTTCCATTTTCTCCCACACTCTGCCCATATTCTTATGCTTAGTACTGGTACAAGAATTGAAGGTTGCCACTTTTATCACATCCCCGAAAAGTAACATCTTTTCCGAGGATACTTTACTGCTGGATCATAAATATACAAACTTAGATCTTTCGCGGCAAACAGTAAAATACTAAACTCATCCTAAAATAGTTGCACGACGATGCATGACAACGAAAACAATGATTTAGTAAACGCACCATAAATTTACTAATAGCTTTTAACATATAGTTAAACCAACCATTAAGAATGCAATCTTAATGTACTCATTAAAGAACCACCAATTTTATTATCATACAATTCCTAGATCCTCAACTTTCTAGAATATTCTAGAAACTTTTCATCGTCACCGCAAACTTTTCAGCTGACGATTGACTTATCCACTTCAGTGTCGAGATGAACCATGATATCGCTCAGTTAATCTCCTGGCAGCGTCGAGGTCCTAACTAGAAAGATCAGAAGAAAAAAGCAACCAGAAAAAAACGCTCTTACTTGTGGTTTCCTCAACTGCACTAGTAGATATGGTGGTAGTCTGTACTTCAGACTTGTGGAACGGGAGCTAAAAGGATCATTGTAGAAATAAATAACGCAGTGCCGGAGGTACTGCGCTGCGCATTTATGTGTTTTATAGCTTTCCACGGTTTCCACGTGTGGCGGTCGTTAAATAAGCCCGAGAATTGCATGTTTCCTTTTGTTGTCAGCGGATTAAAATTGGTGACGAAAATAGTGAGCTGGATGGTCGTAAAACTATTAATGTGACAATTGTAAGCTTTCAGCTGATGATAATCGTAAAAAGTACGATGTTTCTTGAGATGTACAAATTCAGGCCTCGACAAACAATATTTATTAACTATATTTATTGTAGTCACATATTAAGAGTTATATCAGTATAACTTTGTTCTATGTAATATGCTGGTTGTAATTGTAGAAAATTTTTTTGGCATAAGTATTAACTAAGAGTAATGCAGTAAAAGTAATGATACTAAAAGGACTCAGAAGACAGCAAAACTGTCCTCAGTAATAAAACAATTTCAAAGTACTTAAGAGAAATAATAGTCTGTTACACCATGATAAGTTAGAAACCTCTCTAGAACTATATCTAAATTCCAAATGGACAAAATTTAATTTGTCAAATCAATTGAAACTTTAATAATTAATATTGACGGAAAGCTACAAATATACGAAGCTAATAAAACCTCTATGAATAGGAATTTTTATTCGGCTTTTATGTAAAATAATCGTCAAGACCTATTCGGTTTAATCAAGTTATTTTCAATGCACATGCTATCATCACTCTTCCATTCAATAAATCGATTGTAACGCAATCAGTTGTAAGAATTCTATCAAACCTTTCGGCAGAGCTAAAATCATTTGTAGACCATGAAAACAATTGTTGACTTGTTCAATAACATCAATTATCTCCCTGCTTCCTAAAGTAGCCAAAAACAATTCAAAGTTATTGAATCACATGATTCGTAAGTACAAATTCCTCCGTCACCATTCGCATCTTTTATTAATAAAATACTTATTGATATAGATGTCAGGTGTGGTGTCTCACTGCACGTGCGCTGACATAAAATGTCGTCCACTTCAAACATGCATCGCTGCAACAAAACCAATGAACGTGACGCACATTCATTCACAGTCTTCGCATACGCAGCATCTCAGTCAGACCTTTTGATTTTCATCTCTTCCCAGCTTACGTTCTTTTTACAAGTGCACAGCCCCCTGCATGCCTAAGAAAACAAGATATAAATGAAACTAAACACAGCATGCAGTTTATGCAATTGCGGGTAACTGTTCAGCTGCTCGTCCAGCAACCGAGCTGACCGAGTGCTTTTAGCTGGCATTAAAAACAGAAACACGTCAACTTTAATCAATTTTAACTTGCGAGGAATAGTTGAAGTCCTCTATTTGTTTAGCCTGTTATTCTACAAGTAATTAAATGATTAAGATGTAGGAACTCGGTTGACTGTTGAATCTTTTATTAGTGTCGCTGCTTCATTTCCATCTACTCATTCGTCGTTCATTTGTTTTGCTTGGAATAACAGCGCAGTGACCCTGATTCCGATTTGTTTCCTTCGTGCAAGCTACAAGGTAATTAAAATATTAAAGCAGCGATGATTCAATACTCCCATGAAGTTTATTTTAGATTGACAATGGTGCAGTCGAGTCGTCAAGGGAATAAATTAAATTCTGTTGCCCTACAACTATATAAATCTTCAGTGCAACCTGCTGGATGCAGGTTAGAGTAGAGTAAGTCCAACCCTTTTACTTTCATTCCTTAAATTAGTTGTGCGAAATTTTCCTACTTACCACTGCATTTATTATATCCATTCCAGTGCGCTGAGGAGCACACTTGCGCTCATCCTGGAGTCCGTTAATTCCCATGTGAATTTCCTCGCAAACGAATTAAATTCGTCTACTCTCCGACTGCTCGTGCTTTCCCTTCACTCCGGCACTACGTGTTTATTTGTTTCTCAGCAACTTCCGTTCGCGACTTCCACGTTGAGACGCGCACGTATCGAAAGCTCCCATAAAACTAGAAATTCACTCCTCGACGAAATGTAATCACAGTAAGGCTATAAAAGGCCACAAAGGGCACTGCACTGCGTTCCCTACGGCACAACAAACTAGACGTGCCGACGCGCCGCTTTTTCGTGTCCAGCCTGATTCAACCACAAGTCTGTCGTTGGGTTCCACGATTCCGACCCACTGTGTAGAGCAGCAGCAGCAGCTCACTTGGTGTACATGTTCGGCGCCTGCCTGCCGATCAAGCCGAACGCAAAATGGTTCACTGTTCGCTGTGCACTTGCCGCTTTGTTGCACTATGCTGCAGTGTTTGCAGTCCACTTGTTTTTGTCCCGCCGGCTGGCGTTTGCTTGCACCCCGATGCACCCCCGGCGATGCACGACGAATTGATGAATCGGTTCGGAATGCGGGCGATATGATACTTTGGCTCGTCGGCGTCCCGACGCTCGATTTTTCGCTCGATTGAGGAAGCGCGGAAGAGACGTCGCCGAGCGAGCAGTGCGCGAGACGGGCACACGCGCGAACAATAACAAAATAGACGTCCGGCCAGCACGACCAACCGATGTGCGCTGTATAGCGCCGGCTTGGAATGGGCTGAACAGCGCGTTCTGCATCGTTAGTGGCGCGATGCGCAAGAAGATGATAAAACAGGTTTTGAACTAATGGAAGGGGTAACTTACTGAAACCACTACTATATGGCGCTATAGGCAAAGTACATCGCATCACTACCAAATTATTGCAATAGGCACTGATTGTACTAATAAATTCATGTGCAAAACACCACAAAATTTAATTTGTATTATTGCTTATATTTATTTATTGTTACCTTGCTTCGTAACCCACTTACAATTGTAACTTTGTAAATTCTACTGTGAGTATATTAAAAAAATAATTTACTTTTAATAACGGCTTATAACTGCTAAATATATTGAGGTAATATAACAATAACAATATTTTGTAACTTACTCTCTTGACTCTTTCTGCTTGTACAACTAGCGTCATCTTCACTAGTCTATCGCAGTAAATACGAAAATATACTGTATTCTGCAAAAATAATTTCAAATAATTATCAACAATTTTTAATTACAAACCAACACATATTAACAGTATCAATTGTTCAACGTAATCTATTTAAATAAAATCATAATGCAGAGTATTGTTGAGTGTGGTTACGAAGTGTTTAAGATTCATTATGTTAATAAAACTGCACTATAACACTTACTAATATTTACTTGTTAAAACGTTTTCGACATGTTGCCTTCTTCAGTATGATATTATTTTGTGATTGTCGCTTGTTTTTCTGTTCTGTTCTGTCGGGGATGGGTATTCCCCGACAGAAAAAACAAACAAAAAACAAATCGGAAACAATCACAAAATAATATCATACTGAAGAAGGCAACATGCCAAAAACGTTTTAACAAGTAAATATTAGTAAGTGTTATAGTGCAGTTCTATTAACATAAAAAATCATAATGTAACACCACAAATTTAAAACTACAGTTAGTTTAAGCAAAAGCAAACTATGAAATGAAATAAAATTTATGTAACAATGCGACGTCGAGCTACAATATTAAAATTGCGTTCAAACAATCCTCACTTTTTCTCATGAATAGTTAATTCGCCTTACTTCGACTTCCAACCGACCGATGAAAATGCTTGCAGTTGCTGGAAGTACTAAACTGTAAACAACAGTGCACTAGAATTGTAAAATCATTAAAATGGCTTTGCTACTGAAAGTAGTATACCAATCTTATATATACGCAAGGGATGATTTAGGAGGTAGATATAACAAATATATCAAATAAAATAGTCTCCACATACTTGATAATTAAATTTATAGATTATAGAACTGCAGATTGGTTCTTGGTCCATTCGCCTATGCCACTTGTGTTTATAGTTACACTATACCTATTGACAGTCACAGAACTGCTTCCAAATTACATGGAAAAAAGAGAACCATTTGAATTACGCAAACTTTTAGTAGTCTACAACTTGATACAAATTCTATTAAATGCCTATATTGTAACTGCGGTAACTACAATCCATTTTCCGCTCTTAAAATAAGACAGGGAAATGATTAAATAATTTTTTAGGCATTTTTCAGTTTACATACACTTGACATAAGATGCTCATTAGTTGACTATTCCAATGACCCACATGCTTTAAACTTTGCAAATCTCACCTGGTTCTACTTCATGGTTAAGCTAATTGATTTATTGGACACTGTCTTCTTTATTTTAAGAAAGAAATTTCACCAAGTAACATTCTTACATGTATACCACCATTTTGGCACGCTTCTCATAGGGTGGTTTGGAACTAAGTATATTGCAGGTGGCGAATCAATTTTTTTAGGGTATATAAATTCCGCTGTACATGTTGTTATGTATAGTTATTATTTGTTCGCTGCATGGAAGCCGGAAATGATGGAGACTAGTACAAGGTTGAAGAAACATGTCACACAATTGCAACTTGTAAGGCATAAGCAATTTTTGTAGAATCAGACTATGTTTTGTTATGTTTGTTATTTGTGTGACTTGACAATTTGTTTTTCAGTTGCAATTCTTTACGTTACTCTGCCTTTACGTCCCGAAGTTGTTCACGGATTGTGCGTTCCCCAAACCATTGTTGATGATTATTGTTCTGCAAAACATCGTGATGATTAGCATGTTTGGACATTTTTATTACAAAACTTACAGCAAGAGTACTTGGAAGAAGCAGTCAGAAGTGAAGGACAGATAAATAGATATAGTTGAAATAGCGATTCGATGATTTTTTAAATCATCATAAATTTATTGTAATATGAATTGCAAAACGTGTGGACAGTGGCGGACTGTAATTACGGGCTTATTTTTACTCATGACACATACATTGCGTTTGACAGTTTGGCTTTAAAGTACGTAGTTCAATTCACTTACCGGATTTCAAGAAAAAAAAAACAGACGTGAATGCATAAGCAATTTATATGATAAGCACTTTGTTTTATGTAGATGAAGATAAAGTTCATGCAATTGTATTTACTATTTCAGTCTAAGAATGAAGGCTCTTACATTATCTATACGTATGTACTTAGATGTCTTATTATATCATCACAAAACTTAGTTATTTGTGACGTTTATAAATATCAAGCATTAAATATCTAAATTGCCTATGTCGAACGGATTAGCTCATCTAGACAATCATTTTAACTTTTCTCTAGTTTTGTACAAATCTCACTGTGACATATGATGAATGAATTCATTGTTTCATTCCTGCTTCTTTCGCAAAACCATTAACCAGGCAACAAGAAATGAATTTATTGTCACACTTGGATACATACGTAGTGCTCAAGAGTAGGAAACCCGTTTTCTAAACTAAGCCGATTTTGCGATTTTTTTAAAACTATGTTTTTACTCTTATAAATCAGTTTATTTTTTGCTGCTTTTTATTGAGACCGCTTTTGTACTTTATTACCCGTTCCTTATTTAAACTTGTACTACCAAAGAGTGTTGTCATTCTTTCACTCAGGACTTAGATTTTTTTAAACACCCTTCGTCTACTTCCAACCGGCCGGTAGCTGAACCATGTGAGGGATTGGCAGGTCTTGAACCCACAATAAGTTTTAAGTCAGTAAGTTTTAAGTCAGCTACCAAAACGATCGTGCCATCAGTGCAAATTAAATTATAATTAAAACAAAAAATGGAGTAAATTTTTGACGAAATTGCGTCGTGACGTATTGCAAACACATATTTTTTGTTCTAAAGTTAAATATTTATATTGAACGCATATTAATTTAAATAATCCAAACAACGTAACAGAAATTTTCACGTGTGTGCTTCACATAATTTGTGAAAAAAAATAAACATGAAATCAGTACTCATGCATGTATATACTCATTGATATTCAATTTGCGACCTTTTGCTTTGTACTGCATATTCTGTCCTTATGCATAAACAATTTAGAATATACCGATATAAGTTAGCAATTTTGTGCTAACTGCAACAATCATCAGTTACTGGTATATCTTTGATTGTAATAGAGTGCAATTGAAGTACATCTGAAAACTTACCAACATGTCACTGTTCATTAAGGCACTGGCGCATAAATAGGTGTATTGTTTTCACAAAATGAAGGGTAATACAAAAGACCTAAAAGTAGAGTGGTATTAATGGTTTACTTCTAGATACAAGAACAGAAAATTGGTTATTAATTAATACACCTCTATCTTTTATATTTCTGGTCGCTTGCTATGTTTGGTTCGTGCTAGAAACAAGAAATCTTTTTCTAATTCAGTAGAAAAGAATAAAATCAAAATTATTTCAATATTTCTGTTATTATAAACACACTTTCACTGGATCTTTGACCTGCAACGAGATTGATTATTCTCCTGAATCAATTTTAATTGCTGAAATGGGTTATGTCTATTACTGATGTAACATTATTGATTACCTTGACACGATAAGAAAAAATATTCTGTTCTAACCTATCCTAAAGCACACTATGCATAACGTCTGATTATTTTCATCCGGAAACATAATTTTTCTTCAGTTTTTTTCTTAAGGTTTTCTTTGTCCTGCGCAAGAAAAATAACCAAATCACCTTTCTTCACATTTACCACAACTCCATAATTATAGTTTACGTCTGGTTGCTCGTCAAACACATCGCCCATTACTTGCCCACCAGTAATCTTCATCGGTGTAATTAATTCTTTTACCAATATTGTCATGTACTTCTACTACCTCCTATCAATTTACAACAAAGTCTCCAGAAAGAGTCTCGAAAAAGCACATCACTCAACTACAGCTCAATCTGGATCTCTCTGCCACTTCTAAACTTTAATTGTAAACTCCCAAAAATGATTTTGGTGATAATCTTTTCCCAAGTGTTTACCATCACTAGAATGTTTGCTAATTTCTACTACAAGACTTACATTAAGAAGCAGCTAAAACAGTGAATTTAGGAATGATTGAAAAGATAGAACGTGTTGATAGGAAGTAATTTAAATACAAACGGAATCGAAATTTGAATCTTTACTGTTAGACAGGATATTCAACTGACCCATTGTTAACTGATAACTGTTTATCATTAGTAATGGCAATATATAAATAAAATAAATTCTTGTTTTGTTTGTTCCTAACTTTGAATTGAGTTTTGCTCATATTAACTGAAACTGTCTGAAGATGGCGTTACTATTAAAGGCAGCATATAGAGGATATTACTATCTGATAAATGATTTAGCAGGTAACTATTTTCTATTAATATATTATACCTTTATCAGTAATTAAATTAATTTGTCAGATCCTAGAACAAAAGATTTATTAATGGTCAAATCCCCAATCTCTGTAGCAACATTAGTGATATCTTATCTTTTATTTGTCTGTCATTTTGGCCCTAAATACATGAGAAACCGTGAACCATTCAACATTGATAAAATTCTAATTGCTTATAATGCTTTCCAAGTAGTACTGTGTTCATATATAGTTCTAAACGTAAGTAAAACCTCTTAATTCCTACCTGAACATGATTTAACGTTTTCTTCCAGTTACTTCCAGCTTGTTGGTACGGCAATATCTTCTGTGAGGAAGTGAACCCTAAAGATAATGAAACAGAGGTTCCCTTCATCTCGTACGTTTATTATTTGACTAAAATGACTGATTTGCTGGATACGGTAAGACGCCATTTTAATCAAACCTGAATATCTATTGTCTTCTTACTTCATAGGTTTTCTTTGTCTTAAAAAAGAACAACAGGCAAGTTACATTTCTCCATGTCTATCATCACTCTCTCATGGTAGCTTATTGCTGGTGGGTCATCAAATTCTACCCGGGAGGTCAGTTTATCTACGTTGGATTAGTTAACTCGTTCGTGCATATTATCATGTATGGCTACTACTTATTGACTGTTATTGATAAGTCTATGAAGAAAAGCACAATGTGGAAGAAGCGCATCACCCAATTGCAATTGATTCAATTTTCATTGTACTCTGTTTTGTTCTTTTTGCCACTGCTTCAGAAGTCCTGTGGTATGCCAATGGGTGTTTGCGCTATTAGTTTGCCACAAGTATGTGTTATGACTGCATTGTTCGGTGACTTTTATTACAAGAGTTATGTTTGCAAGAAAGAGAGAAATGGGATCGAGAAAAGGGAACATGAATTGGCTGATTCTACGAAAAGCGAATAGTGTGGCAAGATATACCTAAGGGTTATTTGTATTAATGCAATAAGTCATTAGAATTAAATGGAAAACCAACCGGGGGTGGCCGATAGGCACCCGACGACGAGGATGGGATTCGAACCCACGCGGGCAGAGCCCATTGGATTAGCAGTCCAACGCCTTAACCACTCGGCCACCTCGTCACGGAAAGGGCCGTCTAAAGTCTCTAAGTTAGCAGACAGCTTGCACGTTATCTATAATTGTGAAAATGTAAATTTTATAATTGCTTAATGTTATTTAAGGTGATAAGCTAAATTCTGTTATGTTCTGCTTAATTTTAGGTTGGGTCGATTTGTAAATATTTCGAATTACAACTAAACTGTGAACAGTAACAGTATCATTAAAAACATTATCAACCTAGAACATTGTAAAGTATGAAAACATGCACTTCCTACATTTGATTTTGACATATTTTTTTGTATGAAACGATGATACTATGATCCTTTTATGGAATATTATCCAGAAAAAAACATTTACTAGAAACAATCTATTTGTTTATTGTTGAGTGAAACACTAGTATAATTGTTATTTTGTTATTTTTGGAGCGTACTGCAACCATGCCGAATACGGACACCGTATTTGACCTCCATTTCATTATTCTCTATCAACTACCAGGGTTATTAGCAGCAATTGGGACTGAAATTGGTGGAAACATATATTATATTGAATACAACCCCAGCAGTATTTAAACTCGTGTCTTCAGAATATACACCTCGCTATCACTGCTTACGAAGCGGGTTGTTTCATCTTTTGATTTGGTGATTGCCATATATTTAAAATCTGGAAAATTACCATGTGTAGATTGGTTTTTATTGAATCAATAAGTGCATTCCTTATATTTTTTAATAAAAACGAACATAAAAGCAAAAAAATTCCATTAACCACGAAAACACACTTGGAAATCAGTATTAACACCAAAATGTATTTTGTTTGCAGCACTTACTCGTACATTACAAATCACTTGCAATAAAATACTCAACTTATCAACACTCCAATAATTTCTCTGTCAAAACACAATGATTTATTTAACAATTGTCTATCTCCTCACTCAACTGATTTTAGGGGTGAATTGTATAAACTTATTTAAAAAACTATTAATTTTGGAAGCTATTGATAACTGCATTCTGCACTTGATTAATGTTTCAATTCCAAAAGGAGAAAAAATTGTATTTTTCGGAAGTTCCCATTTCAAACCGACAACCTTAGACGAGCACAATATAATAACCTACGATCCTCTTCTTTCTCACCGCTTCAAATATCAAAATTTATCTGGAAATTCATCTCATTTAATATACGGACAAAATTTTATAATATTTGAATCTGATGGAGTCACGGATGCTAAACTGTTGGTATCATCACTTTACAATTCACCTGTGTTTCATCCAAAACACAGTATCAGAGGAAGATATATTTTTATATCAGTAAATGCTACAATCAACAAAAATTTATTCCAAATGTTTTGGGATAGGGAAATCATCCAAGTGACTCTTCTACTTGCTAATGAAAATGTTTACTCAGCACCACCCTATACACCAAAGAATCAATGTGGACAACAGGTTAATCAAATTGACTATTTAGGAAAATGTACTTCAATTATTTCACCTCCATTTAGCCAAAGAGTGAAGAAAATTAACATGAATAAATGTTCTATGTCTGTACTGCTGAATGGTAACCAAATCCAGCGGCCATTTGTAATTGATCAAGGGTTGGAGACTAGAAGCGGGATGTTTGTTGAATTGCTGGAGATGTTAAAAGATATTTTAAATGTAACAATTCTTTATAAAGCAAAATCAGATAATTATAGCTTGGAAGATATTACAAATGATCTTATTCACAAAAAATTAGATCTTTATGTACCCATGTACCGGATAAGAACTGACATGGAAGCATATATCGAAGCAACTTATTCAATATTCAGTGCTAACTTTGTATGGGTTTTAGCTAAAAGTAATTTACTTGATATTAACATTAAGTATGGGCCACTAAAAGGTATCGAGCTTACTTTTGTTTTGCAATTAGCATTAATTCTTCTTTGGCTCAAAGAATTGAAGTTGCAAAGAAAGAACCTAATTCAATCAATCAACAACAGTGTATTCTTCTTCTTTACAATAGCTATTCAACAGTCAACCAAACTCCCCAAATCCAGCTGGAAGAAAAGATATCTTGTACTCCTCCACATAGTGCTCATTTTCTTTATGCTCAAGTTCATTGAATGTGTCTATAGTACAACCATGATGACTAAGACACTAGTAGTCAATATCACATCAGAAGATGAATTGTTTCAGTCTAATTTACAACCTTTGGGATTCAAACCACCGGAAGGAAGATTTCTTGAAGCAGATAACCAACTTTATATTAGTCGCATTGTAGAAAGCGCTCAAGAGTTTCTACAAATATTACTCAAAGTTATACGTGATCCTAATATGGCGGCTTATATTCCAATGACTGTTTTAAATGCATATCCCCAGTTGAAACAGTATGTAAGGGCATTACCAACAAGATATCAGTATGTGTTATTAAGAGCTAGATTGCTATCACGACTTGGTTATCCTGCTCAAGATGCACTTTTTGATTTTTGTCTGCATATAAGTGATACTGGGTTGTATGGTAAGTGGATTCATGATTTCACTTCCCATGATAGTTATGGTTTGATAAAGAAGAACTTTGAAATTGGGCATATGAATAGATTTTGTTTACTCTACTTTTATTGTATGAGTTTTAATGCCCTTGTTTTCTTATTGGAGCTGTTGTGGTTTTACAAACTTAAAATTTTGGTTAAAAATATAAAAAAATATATTAAAAGCACTTTGTATAAACAAAGTATGCAGAATATAAACTGAGCATCCCGTTCCAAGCTAGGTAACCAACTTTGTATAATTGTAAGTAACAGTAAGTAAGAATTGAAACAAAACCTGTTTATTTACACAATCATTCAATTACATTATATCTTTTTACAATGAATTAAGTATACAAAATACAACAATAATCTTGGTTTTCGTAATATAATATGCGAAAGATGTTGTAATTTCATAATAACCACCGAGAAAAGCAATAAAACTGTAAAATCGAATAATTTAGCTTGGATATAAATTATGAAACGTGTGTATTTTATTTAAACTTTAGACACCAAATTAAAGAATTTGCAACTTATTTCAATTTCCACCGATCACGCCACCCGCAGTTAATGACTAAAAAACGTCTGCGTCACATGATAACAACCACGAAACATTCGCATTGCATGCATGAACGCCATTGTGGTGGTATGCACATTGTAGAATTCGTTTCATCAACTAGCTATAATATATAAGTTTTTTTTCGATTCAATAAATTTTCGTATAAAAATTAATAGATCCAAGAACTACACCACAGTAAAAAATATAGCACCTCCTATTGGTATATTTTCTTCAAATTTTTTTGTATTCTCGGTTGTATCTTGCAATCCATGTCTTTTGTTATTGATCCATGTCCCAGTCGTAACTCATGCTTTGTTTGTTCAAATTATCGTCCTTTTTAATCTTAACATATTTTCCTCGTTTAATTAATTTGTGCTATTATCCTATTTAAATTGAGCATAAGAATTGTCTCTGCAGCCATAAATTCACTATCATACTAGCACTCAGGTTATCGCTTTCACCACGTTGTGTCCCAGACTACTTTACTAATTAATTCGATCATATTATAACACCAGTCCCACTGCGAGCAACAAAAATATGATAACAATTCGATTACGATACATCTTCGCCCCAGATTGCTTATTATTTGGTATTGCCATTAATGTAATTGCCTGATGTGTGGCGCAAATGAATACCGTTTTTGTCCTTACCGGAAACGACACCATTTTGTGCAGTGCCATTGTGATAACCATTCTTTATATGACCATTTGTTATCTTATCGTCGTGGTTCTTTCCGTTAACTTCTTCGGTTTTTTGCTCTTTAGCAATGGCAAGTGGTGTCCTATTCTTAGCACGTTTGACATAGCTATCTTCATAGAATTGTTTGAAGAGGAAGAAGAATAAGATGCCATGCATGCCAATCCACCAGACAAATGCACGTGGGTAATTACATTCGATGAAGAGAAGTTGAAAAGCATGGACGACAATAGCAACAAATTGAACCTAAAATTAATGCATGTTAAGAACACTCTTACGTTTTAATTAAAAGCAAATATGTACCATTTGCAATGTAGTGAGGTACTTCTTCCACCAGAGATATTTCTGTACAGATGGACCACATGCACTTAGCATGTAATAGGTGTACATCACAATATGAACGAAGGTATTGAGGAGGCCGAAGAACATACCGTGACCACCTAATACAAAACAAAAAAGAATTAGTACCACAATTAATTAGCGTTCATATCAATATAATTCGCTCGAAACCATTTTAAATAAAAGCACGTGATTATTCAATGTGTTCGCATATATTCTTATCACAAATTATATTTATCCCAAACCAAGTGTAAATATAGGAATCTGTCGACGATAACTAAAATCAACATTATGCAACTGGCCTATTAACGCACTCACAATGGAATCGGATTAAATAACCGTTGGAAGGCAAAAACCGAAATTGCTGATTTAAATAATCGGCATAATTTCATTGGAAATAATACCTCAGCATGACGGCATGCATATTAACATAATTAAATGAGTTGCAACTAACCTGGCGTAAATTTAACACCGAACCATACTGACATGGGCATGAGACCATGGTGTACCACGTGCAAAGTTGAAATTTGTTCGTTTTTCTTCCTCAGAACGAAGAATAGCTGGAATGAAATCGGAAAATTAAAGTGACATAGTTGCCGCGGTGATTTATGTAACGATAAGTAGGTCAGACACTTATATATGTATTATGGCGTAGATCGCATTAACAAATAAAGTATGATTATAAAGTAAGATTCGTAAGATTTTACAATTCTTACCGTGTCCATGAACTCCGTGAACTTTGACAGGTAGTACATGTAGGATGCTCGTATCGCCTGGAACATAAACATATATATTAACCAGGTAGTTGTTTTAAGATGATGATTTATTAAATGATCAGCGCTATATATTAATTCATTCATAATCAAATAGTTAATAATAATTTTTTAAAAAACGCAATCGTAATCGTAAATTGAGAAAATTATTTTATGATAAGTAAATACTTAGTTTGTGCCAATTGAAGGTGACTTACTTGAAGGGCATCTGGAGAGTTTGAGTAGTCTACTGGTTCACATCTGTAGCTGCAACGACCTGTAAACCATCCAACAGCTCCAATCTAAAATTGAAATATTTGAATTACCAGTAAGCTATACTAATCCAAATTAATTTCTATATAACTAGAATTTTATCTTTACTTCGTGGATAGTAGATTGAGTTGAGTTTTCTTTAAATTTATATTTGAGAAGAATATAAGCCCCTAAAATGTAATAGAACTAATTTAGAAAAATAGAAACAAATTTCATAAGTACATATTTGTCTTGCATTTAATTTGTAAATTAATCAATTCTCAAATGAATGCCTTTAATATATAATTAAATAGACCTTTTCACCATAGTTATGATGCATAGTTTTAAATCCTAGTTTTAAATATAATACCAATTTTACTTGTGTACCTTATCGCAATACATATGTCTAGTTCGGCCATTAACTCATCTAAAAATACCACCGCTATTTGCGAGACTAGTCCTGACATTAACGCCACTTTTCGTTCGAGTTTTACGTACGCATCTATATTTACATTCGTTTCTCTTAAGTGCAATTGATTTCCGCCTCAACGCGAACACCACTCAATATACTCCACATACCTCGTAAAATATGTATGCGCTCAGTAAAACCTGCAGGAAGTTGTAGAAGATGAGCGCATTCTTCAGATTAAACGGCTTGCGGTTTTCCATCAGCTTCGGTCCAATGTACTGCAATTAACACACAGCACACAATTACCATAAATGTCAATCACGATGTTTACAGATAGTGTAATCTGATTACCTACCTTTACGATGATCACGTAGGATATACAAATGCCCAGCGTGTAGAATGGACTCGAAATGAGCGGAAGATGCATTGTTCTAGGATCTACGAAAATCACATTAAAAAGTCATTATGATACACAGCAGAAAATGTTTACAAGTTACCTCCATATTTGTTGATAAATCGGTTGACATCACCAAAGTACCTGTAGATTAAAGACATCTTGCTGGGTTGTTTTAGAAAATCTGCAAGAATTGAAGATTATGTAATAGCTGCAATAGGTTAAATCAATAAACATATAATGTACAAAATTAATTTCACCAAGACCTTCGGGAAGTTTTCAAATGGAAGACAATAACGCTATAAATTTCTCAATATTTGACAATAAGACAACAATATCTCTCCGAGTGTAATGAAACTGTTATAGCCTACATATATTTATGTTACTGCTATTCTCAAGCTAATGCTTTGATTCAACAATTTTAATTTAATTTAGTACAAAAGTCTCGAAATTACCAATTCGATCAACCTGAAAAGAATATATTCCCTTTCTAAGATATTTATTTTGATAATATTGCTTACTTGCGTGCTTATCTGCACTATTTAACTCATAACAATCAATTATAAATTGGATATTTAAATCTGCCATAAATATTCAAGAAGCGTGATTAGAAATATGGAGCATACAGCATAGTCGAAGCATGAAAATAGGAGTAGCACAAACAATGCTTTTCTTTGCTATGTCAATATTGAATGTGAGAGTGTAAAAATTATGATTCGCAAAATTAATAATGATAAGTAAATAATATTGTATGTTTTTATACATGTTTTCTTCTATTATGTAATTATAGATTAAATTAAAAATAAATCAAACAATAATATTATAAGAACTTCATATTTGAGTTTGTCCCACTTTTCTGCTTTGCTTGAAATGTCTGAAACAAATTTATTTCTTCTTTCATTTAATATTTTAATATATTCCAATATAAAAATTAATCCTTCATGCACAATTAATCTCACCATTTTAAAATTTATGTGAAATCGATATGAAATCGAATATGAATTATTAAGCATGTGATATTTATGAATTATTCCAATAAAATGGCAACTGCACCCATATCACACATACAAATATACCAACATTGAAATTGATGAGCAAGCCTGTATTTTCATTTCAACATTTAACATTCAATCCTCTAGCCCCAAAATATATTTCTAACAGTGTTTATTTTTTGTGACTACCACTTTTGTTATATCACTATTTAGATGGAATTACTGGAAGCAAACAACGTACTGCCAAAAGTGACGGCTCGTAATTTATCATGATAAAGTTTGTAGTAGTATTGAAACGAATACCAGAATAGAGAATTAAACTGAAGCAAAAACAAACTTTAAATGCAATTGTGTACGATTATATAGGTAATGTAAGGTAGTTACAATTAAATATGCGACCAATTAAACTTGCGTGTCATTTTGGATGGTTGCGTGTGAATGCCATTATGGGCTTAGGGTCGATTAGGATTAAATGTCAATAGAGCAATCGTTATCATAAGCATTTCTCATCACTTCTGATTGTTCAGAACATTAAAAATTCAATATATCATTTTATATAGTATACTTCAGTCTAATACTAATGTTACATAATGCACAAAACAAATCAGATAGCAACTTTCGAATTGTAATTTTATTTTGAGTTTTTAACGGCATCAGACCATAAAAATAAACGATAATGTTAATTTTTAAACAAAAGTATAAATGTGTATTGAAGGCAAAAATAAATCATCTATATAGTAAAAAAATTGAAATTGTTAGCACCAAATGATCGATTGTAACTTATTTGTGAATCTTTAATGCCCACGAGATCAGACATTTCTTTAAAAACTCATTTACCATACACACTGTCGTAATGGATTGCAAGTTGAACAATAGTTTAGCAGTCACAACACTAAAAGTCGCAAGTCGTCACTATTGCCCAAACCAAAGCCCAACCTTTAAAGTGACCATGGCATAGAAACATATTTCGAATGTTTAAATTGCAATAAAATGAGAACACACAATAATTGAATTACTTAGTTAAATATAAACTCTTAGTGGGTCTTTCAAGTGAAAGTACCTTGTACTTGCAATAAATAAACAAAATTCTGAGGAATAATTTGAAGCCTGACCTTAACCTAGGCAATTCACTAAACTATTCAACCTTAAACATACAGAACTTTTGAGTTCAATTAAAAACCCGTTGTGCTTGATCCAAAAATATTAGTTCAATGTCAAAGCATCCAATCTATGTATCCCAAAAATTGTTAAACTGTGTCTTAATTGCATGTTTTCATTGAAACCTCCGTACTGTCCAGCATTCTCATGACCTTAATGCATGTTTATTTTGATATGTCATGGACAGTCTTTGCATTCTTCAGTCTCGTGTTCGTCTCGGACAAACATTCCTTCGTCAGTATCGCGTATAAAGGGAAATTACACCGCGTGTGGTGCAAAAGTAATCAGAGCTTTGGTTTGTATTTGCCTTATATATAGGTAGGTATATATGAGAATGCAAATATGCTTTTGAACAATGTTCAATGAGTAATAATAATCACATCTTGTGAAATCCTCGAGCGGAATTGTTAGCCCAAATTGAGGCTGGTGCCAAATATCGGCAATTTTAGCAGACTACTAGTGACGGTATGGTCACAGTGAAAATGAATTCAAAAGGAAACTCTTGAGTAATAAAATGTATATGTAAAAATAATTTTCTGACATGATATCCGTTCAAATCATGCATCATTCAACTCATAAATAATTTCATAAAAGTTCATGAAAGTAAATATATATCTATATTAATGCAAAGAAAAATTAGTACGAAATATGTGGTATAGTAAAGAATTTTGTATTATGAATGTTGTTCACTTGATTAACTTTTTGTTTTGTGTCCAAAATAAATGCCAAATCATTATCATATTAAATCATCACCCCAGAATAATTAGAGCAAAGAACTCAATAAACAATGGAATTGGTCACCTCTCACACTTTATTGTTTCCTCATTTTTATCTCAATTGAATAGTGAGACAATTATTTTCGCAAAATCACAAGTCGAACTTTATATTGTACTATTCACATAAAGGTACTCAACTCTAATTCCCTGAAAACAATTTTTCAAAACAACTGCGAATATAATTTGCATAAATTAATTTCTTCTTTGTTTTAGATTTCTACTATGTATTCCATTCAATACATAAATTTCATACTTTATTTACCCATTATGTCACGATGTAATTAATCAATGGTGGTGCCACGTATTTACGATAAAATAATATTTGAGTATATCAATTTTATTAAAAAACTAAATACTTAATTTATTTTCTTCAGCATCAATGAAGAATGAGAGTGAATGAAGCCACAAAACAAGCAAATCACTCAGCATTCACACTTTTACCTACATTATGTACGTACATAATCCTACATGCTGCCTAACAAAACAGAATGATAAAAATATGTTATATGAAGTTGGTAGCAATTTTACTTGAAGCATAATAGCTAAATCTAATAGGTTAAGGACGATTTTAACATTAAGCAACCTTCAATTTCGTTTTTTGAATATTTATGTTGTAACCTAGTTATTTAATTTTTTTTCTAATTCAATTTTTAAAAAAAATAGAAATGTGCGTATTTATTATGGGAAGGTGTAGTATATATTGTAACCTAACACTGATACTTGTGCATGAAGAGTTGTACTTTGATTAAAGAGCGGACGTCGCCAATTTGTGAGCAAACGGCAATAAATATTAATTTAATATATGATGATAACATTGTATTAATGTTGAATTCGTAATATTGTCTTTTTATTAGGCAGTATAATTCACGAAAATACTACGATTTATATTTGATTAACTTTATGCAGAAACCAAGCAAAATATTCCAAATTCTCTAAATAGATTGAATTCAATATTGCATCTTTTTTCATTATTAAATTCAAACTAAAAACAAATGAATTATATGAATTCTTTGAAGCATTTCATTTAAATGTAGCAATAGAGCAATGATTAATTTTATTGAGTGTTGCATATTTTTACATTTTAGTTTTGAAATTAATTACAGAATAAATGGTTATAAATTATCAAGCACACATACATATAATTCTATGCTATAAGTTAGGAAATAAAAAATACATTAATTTCTAATTTCGCTACTTTTCTGCATTTTAATTTATTTTCATTCTAAAGCAAACCAAATAAAATGTGGTCATTAAAAAAGTTATATATATTTTCCATTATTTTCACCCAACACACCCAAACACATTATAATTCTTATCATATTTCTCTGAATTGAAACTAAATCACTTCTTAACTAATTATCCGCAATAACCCAGTTTATTATATATCATAAAAGACAATTCTAAATTACTTCCCTCCAAACTAAATAAAACCTCTCTGTATCTAATCCACTCAATACAAGCACCAACTAATTAACATCACAATAGTTTTTCCTGTGGTTGAATTAATTCCAGATTGATTTCTCGATGAAACGATTTCGTTCGCAATCATTCGCCAGATCGATAATAATTCTAATGTTTACACACTTGTTCAATGTTTCAATCACAAGCATGAGTATGATCGTAATTCGTAATCTCGCAATTCTCATGAATAATTTTAGAATTTGAGTTGCGTACACCTGCAGCAACTAATAGTAGCTGCAACTATTAACAAAAATAAGTAATAACTAAATATGTAAGGTGTAGTAGAACCGAAGCTAAAACAGAACGACGAAACACTGGTTAAGTCATTTATCGGTGCGTTCACCTGCTTCTTGGAAACTAAGCTGCGCATTCAAACAACGACCAAATGTGGCATGCAATGAAATTGTATACCAGGTTTTATTGCCATGCCTTCATTAACATTGGCTGCCTTGGTAATACAGTTTTCGATACATTTGAAAGCTGAATGTGCTTGAAGCAATGAGATAATAATTCTATTTTAAATAATTTTATTTGTTTGTGTCAAATGGGATTAATAAATCTCTGCGTGAGCAATGTTTATGTACATGCAATTGATTATGTATAACCATATGGAAATTATAGACAAAAGTATGAAATAAACGAAGAGGTTATCAAAAAATAATAGGCAATTTACTTTGCGCTTGATTTAAATAATTGTAATACTTCAGTTACAATTATATTGTATTCGCTAATATTAAATGGACCCTATTATTTTGTAATCCTTATGTGGATAAATGAAAACGCTATATAAATAAATATTTAGTAAGTTTTATCCACATAACGAATATTATACACTTCGTAACCTCACTCAACAATATTCTAAGATAGAACATTTAATCTTTCATATACTTGATTAGTATCTATTCACTAATCTTTAGTGCATTTATTTGCTATTCAAATAATGTCATAAAATAAAATATAAGATATAATGCACTTGAATCGACTAAAATAAATAGAAATTTTAATAATAAACACAACAACAAATCAAGAAGATTTATTTTATATTGTGGAATGGATATAACCAGTTTTTTTGAAATATTAGAATACTTTCTTTAAATAAAATCAATTAACTTTATGATATATGTGTTCAACCTATAACATAGTCTAAATCGAAGTTGATAAAACTTGTGCAACTTGTTTCCACACACGTTGCTCGACCAAAAGGCACAAATTGCTGTACACACCTGTTGCATACCAAGTGATCCAAGGTACTTTAATGAATATTCTGAAAATATTACAAAACTCGAAGAACTTTATCATAACATCATCAAAACGGCGTAATTTAACTTCGCATTTTTATCATGATTTTCATATGATAATAAGTATTCTATTAAAGCAGACATTATTTTAAACTTAGATCGCAGCTGAGAAAAGAGGAAATCGTTTTAAATGGAATGTAGTTCTGATTGTGATACAATTGCAATGAAATTCATGCAGTTTTTATTGCGGAATAAACCAAAAAACAAAAGAAACAGCAAAGAACACAAATGTGTTATTTCAAAGAACTGTAGTAAACTACTGTGAAATTGATCTTATCACAATCGTAATTATCAATTGTGCAATTATCACAATTGCATAAAATCTTAGAAATACTCGTAATTAATGTTCGTAATTACACCTCTTAACCAGTAATTCGACACGTATATTCATACAAACGGCATCAAAGTACGTAAAAAGAGAACTACTTTACGGCGTCCGGAAGTAACCGGTCCAAAAAGAGAAATGATTTATGCTGGTTTAGAAAACAAACAAACTGACCTACGTCAGAAATAAAGATTAGCGTCATAAAAAATGATGATTAAAGAGATATTCACTATTAATTTTGTTGCGCGGGAGACGCGACAAAATTATCCAAATGACTACGGCCTACCGAAGGCCGCCTCAACTAAGAGGATTTTTAATGAGAAGTGATTTAACAATGAGATTTGAATGAGAGGTTCGATTACCTATGCGCGGCACACTAGACCACTTTTATGAAACAAAGTACAAACGGTAACGACCAGGCGCTCTAGGATCTTACGGTGAGGTCAGTCTCTCTGAGGTCCTCTAGTCCGATTGCAATCGGTAACAAATTTCAATCAAAATAAACAAAATTTGAATGATAAATTAGTATGTAATTTAGGTACAAGTATATCCTAATTTATTATTAAGTACTTATAATTACTTATGCGCTTCATTCTGAAATTAATTTAGCCAATCAATTACATATAAGTGGAGCATACTTTTTAATTGATTGTCTGCAGTAATGTGTGCGTCTCATTTCATCTGTAAGTAAAATAATTGTAAAATGCTTGATTTGAATGTCGAAATAATTTGCTATAGTAAAAATGAATATTTATTATCAATTATTTTTAGGTACACCAACAAATTGCAGCCTGGCGAATATATTTAACAAATTTTACTGTTATGCGGCCACAAAAACTAAAACTAATAAGTTGCCATGCTTCAATACTCATCAGTAAAACCATAAGTTATTATTTTAAACTATGTCATTCTGTTTTATTGCAAACATTAATTCGGTAAGTTATAATGCAAATGCCAAATATCAATATATAAACTCAACTATCTTGAAATTGCAAAACATTCCTAAAAAACATTTACATTCAAGGAAGAATATATTAACCAGCTAATATAAAGTTGTATTCAACAATAAATTTATTCTTTTTATAGTAAACAATGATTTAATCATTTATTGCTCTGTTGTTCTCCACGATTGTCAAAATAACAATACTTTTATTGTATTAGTTACTTATTAACGATATTGCCAAATATAGAATTAGCACCATTTGGTACCTTTCAAAATACAGCTCAGCTGTATCAAATCAACATCATTGATTTGTATGTTGAGTCAATTTGCACAAAGTTGTAAAAAAGTAAGTACGCAAATAAAGCAGACTTTGTTAGGAGATAATTGCGAAAATTTGTAAACTTGAGATGAATCTAGCCTTGTGTTTGTAAGGAGAATTTCAATGATGACCAACCTTGTATGCATAGAAATGTTATTCTAATAAAATAGACAAAAGAGGGAAAAAAATGTTAGACTTTAAAAGGAAGTTTAAACGAACGAAATAAAAATTTAAATAATATTGCACACCCATGCCCACTTACGTATCTACACTACAATAGAGCTATCAAATTACTCAGGCATTACTCAGTCGAATCGCAAAAACTAAATGCGACAAGAAATTGAAGTAGCAGTGTCGTATTGTACATTCCCAATGTATATTTGTTTGGAATAAGCAACGATATCAGCGTCTGCACTTTTTCACAAAAATTCACAAGATTTTATAATCATTATTAAGTTGTGTTATAGTTAAGTTTCATCTACACTTCGTAACCATACTCAATAATACTCTAAAATTTGATATTGTAGTAGTTGTGATCATTGATATATCCTATTTTAACTATTAAAATAGAATATATTCAAATTTAATTCGAAATAGAATTTTATTAACTCTCACTTCTTATTGATACTTGCTAAACTTATAAAATATTATTCACAAACAAAGCCAACGCAAAAATAATTGCAATCAATGTCCCCACACACAGCGCACAATTAAAACATTGCGTAAACAAATCGCGTGCAAATGCGGCTCAGTTACCGAGCATGGCATCAGAATGATCGCCACGCATGGCGACTATCAACTTTAGTCAAGTTCGTAACTACCAATATCGTAATTTTATATGAACATGTTTCATATCATATTCAGAAATGCACCCAACATTCATACACCAATCACTAATGTCAAAGCAACAAAGAGAAAAAAGAGAATTAATATTAAGCAAACACTATTGAAAGTGGCATCCTATAAATCTAAAACAAATTGGTACATGGTACATAGTGGTACTTGTAATTAATTAACATAATGACTAAATTATCTAGTAAAATATCTAGTTGAGTTGGAAGAAGACAAAAAACATTGCCATGTAATTTATATCTGTACTATGACTCGGACGGTGATAAACGCGTGCAAATATGATCTAGGTGATAATGCAGTTTTCACGAGTTACTAGATAGTAGATAGTAGTGATGAACAACTATACCAATGTTACAAAATGAAAGATAAACATTAGATCCGTTTTAGAATAGAATTGAATGATTTCATATATATAAATTGATATATGATAAATTGAGAATTACATATTTTAGTTAATTGGTGACGGGGAAAATATGTAAAACTAGAAATATAGCAAACATAAAAATTTACTTCCATAGTTAATACTAGATTGGTAGTGAAAATATTTCAGCGACGTATTTAAAGAGTGGTTGTCGCATTGTTTCCTTTCCAGATAATTCCTGCAGTTGCTAAATAGGCAAATATTGTTTTATTTTTTAATATGAAATCAACATAAACTTATCAAACACAAAAGAACAGGTCTAACTGTCGGAAGGACACGGATTTAAATCCTGTCGGAATCCAATAATATATATTCGCACTGAATTCAGTCTCAATAACTGCTAATAACCTTGGTAGTTAATGCAGTATAATGAAATGGAAGACGAGTACGGTGTCGGTATAAATTGCATTGAACACGTTCAAAATAAATAAATAAATTAATTAACTAACTAAAATATATCTCTGTCACAGGGATATCCGTCAATAACATCCAGAATGATGAACATCCTATGAATCTAGGTGATTAGCATTAGTCTGCATCCCGACTGCAAGTGCTGTTGTCTGCTGTCGGATGCAAATTAGGTTTCATTCAGGGATTTTGTGCAATTTGTTGAAATTGAGTGAAACGTCTAATTTGAGTTTCCAATCCAGCTGATTTTAATAGATTTCCGGACAATCAAGTCATATTTTTAGAGAACCGTTTTACTTTAAACAACGAATCTATCCTTATCTATGAGAGTTTTTATTGCGCCAAATTCCCACTTTAACATGTTTTCATAAAATGGCCCATTAGGCGGTACACCAAACAAATTAAAAACAATAAAAGAAAAGAATATTCATTGCTTTTTTACTGCTGGCTGTTGGCAATAAATTGCCAAATAAATAAATTTACTGCTAAACTCTAAGATCATTTTATGGTTTTATAAGTGAATAACTATATGTCACACTCAAGAATAAAATTATATTACTAGAAATATCGGTTTACCAGCTTAAGATCTTTGGTTATCACAATAATACAGGATATACAATGAAATAAGCATCAAATACAAAAATAATTTTACCACTTATTTCAAAACAGTTAGGAAAATAGAGCAACGATCATTTTCTAAATATCATTGGCTGTTATTTTCTTGTGAATTACAAATACTTATTGAATATTCAATAGAAACATGTAAAATCCTACACCCAACACTAACTATCTTGTTTTTAACTATTTTTCCAGTAATATAAAGTGTTTCCTTTGTACCAAAACATCGGAAAAAATCATTTAAAAGCACTACCTTCATGCAACCTCACAGATTATTGATTTTTTTTTCGCAACCTGGCATCCACAAACATCCACCACATGTCACCGCGCCACCCGCCAGGCAACATAACATTAACACCCTCACACGGAATCCGTATAGTTCTAAATGAATAACGCAGAATAGAATGTTAAAAGGGTTGCTGCCGCACGAAACAATGGGGCAATGGAGAACTAACGTCACTACTTAGCACATAACCACTAACGTTTTGATTAGGGCAAACACCAACGAAGCAGAAAGGAAGAGAAAACAAAGAAACACATTAAATCGCATTGAACGCAAAGGGACAACATCTAATCTTCCATAGATTTTTTCAGTTCCTGAGAAAGCCTTAGAAAATACCACATGTTAATTATTATGATAAGCAGTAGAGTCGGGAACCTAGTTACACATGTTTGAGTAATTTTTGATGTTATTTTTTTAGAAAAACGATAATACTTAATTAACATTAATGAAGAGATTGATCTAGATATGTCGTAATAGAAAGTGAGAAAAACAAAAAAAATCATGTTGGTAATGAACTAAATAATAAAGTACGTAACTAAGTCGAGCAAATCAACATTGCTGGATGTATAGAAGAAAATGCAAAACAAATCAAAACTATGAATTGAATCTAGTTCCGGAATTCATTAAATGAAACAAATAGAATGCAAAAATCACAATAATCATGTTGACGTAAATCTGAGGTTAAGGAATTTACGTCAACATGACTATTGTGATTATGAATTGCATAATGAATTCCGGTGCTTCATACAATTCATAGTTAATGTAAACTAAGTCTCACCTACTTTTATTACTTTCTAATCATTTCTATTGCGATTTTGAATCCTAATCTTTACGATCAATCATAGTCTCATCAATTGTTCTGCCGAGCCTTAGCATAACATTATTATATTGAAACTTAATTTGTTAATATACATCTACACTTAAATCCTCATGATATCAGTTTCCTGATAAAATTCTACAAACACGCTGTATACCACTAAAACTGGATTGAGTACACTTGCATTTAATTCATACGGCTTTCCACTAGAGCATTCCCGTTGAAACTTGAACATAGCCTGTTTTTATAGGTCGAGACTGGAATAGACTAGTAGAGGTAGAAGACCAACTACATAAACTTACAACCGGCCGCAGCCTAACGGCTCGTTTTTAGGCTATTTTCAGGAGCTAAAATTTACCTGTGTCACGAAAAGGTTTGGGCCTAGTTATAGTATAAACTAGGCCCAAACCTTTTCAGTTCCAGCATTTGGAGTGGTATTATAATGCTTGTAAAAGAAACCTAACGCATGTCACAGGTTTAATAAGATCAGTTGACAATCAATTTTAAATGTGAGGCAGTTAAATAGAACATGAAAATTGAAACTATGTAAATAAAATTTAATTGAATAACATAAAAAGAAAAATGCATGTTTCATAAAAAATTTATAAGCAATTCGTTGCATGAATTAGACCATAAACTAGAAATTGCATCAAACACAGTAAATTGTTATTACACATAAGAAACATTAATTTATTAACAATTAAAATTCGACGCAAGAAATTTCTAATCGATCTAATTAATTAAAAGGAAAATGTATTTAATGTTTCAAAATATGAAGCACTAAAGTGAAATGGTATGAAATAGATAATTCTTCAATTTACAATAATAGTATCAGGTATTACAGAATTAATTTGAAACCAATTTTTCAAGCAAAGTAAGTTAAATTAGTTTTTGTTTATGGCATTTAATATTATCTAAATTGTATCATAGATTAAAATGAAGTGAGTTTGTTTCTCTACTACAGAAAATAGAATTAAGCTGGGACATCTATTTCATTTGATATGAATAATAATTGGGATCTTATTATCCTGTTGTATTCTAAACTTATAAAATCCAAACTAACAAAAAGAATAAAAAGCCTTAGTTTAATTGTTCAATTATTTTGTTTACAAAAACAGTATCCGAAAATTCCCAAAATAAAAAAACTAATTTGCTCTCAATCCAATTCCATTCACAAACAACACAATCCAATTTATCAATTTTAAAATCGCCGCCAGCAGGTAACTTGGCAAAATTTCAACGAATTATTTATGTAAACCGACATTTATTTCCGTTGCACGTAACAATCACCATTTGAATTATCAAAAACAGTGATTCGTGTGACTAATTGTAATATGTTTAATTAAATTTCAAATTTACGGCATTCCTATAGCCACAAGTGGTAGCTCAAACAGTAAACTCGTATGCCAAAATTCAATTAACAGGAATATGAATGTTTTAACCAAGTCAATCAACATTGCAATGTCTAAATATATCCTAAGACTATTGGGAGATTTGATACTTTGCTACAGAAGTAAATAAAATAAACAATAAACTTACGTTTCTGGAATTTCTGCAAACTGGATGGCGAGTCGCCACAGCTGCTCACACAGCGAATCAAGCGATGATATTATCACAGCACGACGAATTAATTACTTTAAAATATTGTTTATTGAACGTAGACAAAAATAATTGCTACACACGCGATTTATTCCAAACGAATTAAGCGATTAGTGTTGGCTTATTAGTAGCCGACTGTCTTTTGTTTTGCGAGTGTGAATTCGAGGTTAGCAACCAACAAGAGTAGACTTTCAGCTGTTTGTCCACACTAAGCGTGGTTTATTTCAATGACGCGCCGCCAAAAATACTTTCCGCACATGCCGTACAGTTGCACACACTCGTTCGCCTTCGGCCGCGACGAAAATTTCGGAAAATCGATGAAAAGACACAACTTGCCGACTGGCCCAGCAGCCGACTGGTCGGCCCTCGCAATTGCGGCAGTCTGACGGAAGGCTGTAATTGAATCCCGCAGGGTCACACTCCCACGCTCCCGCTGCTTCACCAATGTCGAGTGCAACGAGGTGCCGGGATGCTCTGGCGATGTTGTCGCAAGAGGGCACCGGAACGCGAGTAGCACACGACTGCACGTTGCCGGGCTTATTATACGGGAGGCGGTGAGCTCAGGCCGGTCGGGTCTTACGCTCGTGTGTTGTCGACGATGTCTAAACACAATACGGCTCGTTGCCGAAACGAGAAGGTGAGCCAGGTAAGGAGAGTAATGAAGGTAACGGGTGGACAGGTAACGCTTGGTGCGTTTTGGGTATATTGCCGAGATGATGAAATCACATGTTCATGAGATTGAGCATATCGTTTGGGAATTGCCATGAACAATTGAAATTCAATGCTAATGCAATATTGAAATTTAATCCTACCAGGATGATTCACTTTTACTTATAATAACATAATAGTTTTCATTACTCTTGGAATGCCTCAGTTATAGGCAACGCAGAATACACATTATTTAATTTCACCTCAAATTATATATAATAGAAATATAATTATTAACTTACCTACTATGCTATAATTATTTGCTTTTTAAAAGAAATCCTTCATTTCCAATTTCTAAAAGTTAGTTCAACAATTTACATTTAACACTTCCTATCAATACTTCACGTCGTACTTTAAGTAAAATCACACTTAAGCATCAATTTGTCAAAACACAAATCACATTAAATGTCTTGAAACAAATTTCCTTCCTCCAAACTATTCGTAAATCATCTGCAACCTTAATTGTATTTATAGCGAAATAAATAGTAATCATTGATTGTTTACACTACAACCACCAAAAGTAAACTAATTCAAACGATTTGAGTTCCTGGCGCCGCTCGTAAAGACAGTTGTTTATTGGTATGTCGCACGAATTAGATTAAGATTTGATTTTCCAATCCGTTGCGCCAATTGATATACGCGTTACTTTCACTCGTCGTCGATTGTGAATTAACGCATTGACGAATTGAGCAGCGTGTTCCGACGCTATCAATTGTATTCTTTCATTTGTTATTTGTCCGATATTGTACGGCAATGAGTAAGTAATGTATTTCGATGCGATTTAATGCGAAGTGGTAACGCATTGCAGGATGCATGCATTGAATATTTGAGCGACAATGATTCCAAGAAGCACGCACCGTGATTGCTACATAGCGAATTATTATAATTCATTGAACGATCAAATGGTCCGAACACGTTTTAGTGATTTATAGTGTGATTTGTTAAGTGGTTTCGTCTGGTAAACAATAGAAATTGTTGAAACTAGATACGCTAGATAGAAGCAACAAGTTTTGGAAATAAAATGAGAACGTAAATTGTTCAAGGCTGTTTAAACAATTTTTATTGATTTTCCATAAGTTTGTGTTGTTGAATTACTTCTCACATATGTTGACATTATTTTCAGGAACAAAACAGACCACGATTTAAATTTATGCAAAATTTATGCTTCCTACTTTATAACAAACAAATTATTCCAATTCAAGGAAATGCTTAAGAAATGTATTTTACATTTCAAGTGTGAAATAAAAATTTCCTATGTATGTTTTCTACGAAAATCCATTACACCGTTTACATTTGTTGTAAACAAATTCCTGTTTTATTTAACGTCTCATCAGATATTAATATCCATATTTAAATGCAAGTTATTCTGCGTAGCTTGTATTTTTAGAGGTCATATAAATATAAAGCTAGTTAGGTAATTTTAATATTTGAATAACATGTAATTAATTTAAAGTTGTTTTTTTTTACAATTTGTTTTCGTTGCTGAACAATGTAATGTTTGTTAGAATGCAAAATTGTGCGGACCAATCACATCCGGATAGATAGATTAGCTATTAATATAAACATTGGTTGTATTTTATGTAAATGTTTAAGGTAAAATTATTATCAATTAAAATTATAATATAGATAATTTTCAATATTACATATATTAGTTTTTGTATGAAAGTTGAATAAATAAAATTTGTTTTTTTTTAATTTAATCTCAAACGTACATTTACATTAGGCAACCAGTATACCATTTGCCGGTTTGTAGTTCAAATACTTAATATAAAAATCTTTTGTTTAGTTAAAATACACTTTAGGGCAGTATTTTAATAAAAATGCCAACATATTTACACAAAATGACATTTTGCAATTAATTTAAATGTGTTTAAAAATGTGAAAACGTTGAAAACATTAATCCTAGTGTACATTTAATCTTTCGTCGTCTACTTCGATGACCGCAAGTCACAACATTCGATATCATTCGTAATCCAACACCTTACCACACATGGAAAAGCGCGTTGCATTGCACTTGCATTCACTTTGCTTACCTTCTCCGAGCGAAACGCGACAAACAAAGACACGCTGTAAGATAATGATAATGAGAGCAATAAAAAAAAACACATCAAATTGCAAAGAACAACAAGAAGTAGAGAGGACGTGGATGAAACTCTAGAAGGGTTACACCATTGCCCGTCATGCGGGGCTAAACTTATGAGCTCCGGTTTGCCTCTCAGCCGTTCTGATTTCATTCACGAATCACGAATCGTTTATTATGCACATAAAAAGTACAGAATTAATATTATATCAACGATATTAATCTACAATTAGATCTAATGTAGTCGTAATACAAATTCAATTATTGATGTCTGTAAAAGAGAGTAACAGAAAAAAAGTCTCAAGAGAAAAACTAGAAGTAATTTATAAAGAGTTTACAGTTTCTGTAAGTAAATCTGACGTTTTGTGTTTGGGAAGTGTTCTATGACTAGAAGACAAATAAAAACAGTGCTGAAGAGGAGACTAGGAATAGTTGAAGACGAGATACTTTAGTGTGACAACTAATTTGAAAAGTGAAATGGGTGAGAATGTAAGTGATATCCAAAAATAAAGGAAATTAGAGTTTGAGGCCTGTTTTCGGATGGTGTAAAGATGGTTTTGATATTTCTAGCACCATACGAAATCAGTTCTTGACTTTTTAAATAAGACATCAACAAATTATAAGGAATTAAAATAATTAGAACGGTAATGATAGATTAATATATTTTCGTATTTTGTTGATCAGAAAATGTCTGATATTCGTTGTGTTAAGATAAATTTACTTTGTCGCTTAAAATCTACAGACAAAAACCTACTTATACACAACAAACCCATGCCATACTCAAAATAAGACAAAATAGCTTAGTTCTGATTTTTATTTCACTGACTTATCTAATTTAAATTCTAATTTAAACTCTATTACCACCCAGATATTAATAAAATTAGTCTAAAAGGAAATAAATATAACCTAAAAAACATAATTGAAATTTATAATATAATTAAACACAAAATTACCACCGGAAATATCTTCAAACCAACAAACAAAAATAAATTCCTAACACTCCCAGACACCGACAGACACATCGGTAAAATTACTAATATCTTCAGAAAATTGTTTACTTAATTAACAACGAAGTATTCTAACAGAATAACAATCTCTTAAACTCAGTCAATTTCAAATAACTATTGTTCTCCCATGTATCTAAGCAGAACAAACCGCAATTTTGAAGGTACAAAGAACGTATGCGCCCCCTCAATTCACCATTTCCTAACTACCTACTAAATAGTTTTACGTAGCCAGCAATATTAACACAACCCTAACAATATTAAGATTCGTTAGAAATATCTGGATCTTAAAGAAAATATCTGAATATACAAATATAAAATATTGATAAAATTTCACTATAACACTTACTTTTAGTCACATTAGTTAAAATGTTTTTGGCATGCTGCCTTCTTCAGTATGATCTTACTTGAAGTAACACATTAATATTGTTCGTGAAATCTGCGAAGTCGCGCGATAAGTCACGACGATCGCATCGCCAGCGCCACAAAACACCGAGGTCTAATGGCTACGAATCCTGGAAATTTGAGCACAGTCGAGAATCTCCCTCGGAGCAAGCAACATCTTTTTTAAGTTACTCTCCTCAGTTTAAAATCCACATGTTGCCATATACTATTAGAAGCACGAATTCATCACACCATAAGCAGTAATACAAATCAAAGCAACATAACACAATATAGAATCATATACCCATAGAAACCCAGTTAAATAAGCAACATCATATCTCCCATATCAACTAATGCAAAGCAAATACAAGTAAAACATGCAATCTAATACAATACTCATAACACTAATAAACCACTGCTTTCATCCACCTACCAACCTAATACCATATCTCCCATATTACTCAATAAAAATCAACATCATATGAAGAAGGCAACATGTCGAAAACGTTTTAACAAGTGACTAAAAGTAAGTGTTATAGTGAAATTTTATCAACATAATGAATCTTAAACACTTCGTAACCACACTCAACAATACTCTAAATTTAAAATAACAAAAAATAACTCTTTATTAAACATAATAATATAATTCTTTAAATTTCAAAAGACCCATTCTCCAACAAAAAACTAATTGACAACCGCCACTTTTAACAAATATTAACAAGCAACAAAGTCGATACAATCATACTAAAGAAGAACACGCCGTAGACGTTTTAGTCCGAAATAAAAAGTAAGCGTTAAATTAATGTTAAACTTTATTTAGATAAGTTGTTAAGAAGAATTATTTTAGAATTTAGCATCATATACTTTTAAAATGCAAGAGAAATGTAAGAGCGAGAATGTAAAGTTGCCTACATTAAATAAACACAAAATAAATTCAACATTATAAAATTAGTTTATTATATGGTACCGAGCCAGATACAACAAATAGTCATGCATAAACATAATAATTTGTTATAAATCAAATTCATATTTATGAAATTAATTAGCCAATTAATTTTATTGATTTGTGGTATATCATAAATTAAATATATTTTTTTAAATTTTAGACTTAGAGCAATAACATAAATAAAATAAACACAACCAGTTAGTACAATCTATTAATTTGCACAAACATATTCTCATCGTTACTAATTTGTCAAAACAATACTAAAAAAATTTGAACATTAAGTATTCTCGCATGGTGTTATCAATATTATCGATTTATTAATAACACCTAGGTTACATATAAATTGAGCAAATTACATGATTTGTAATTAGAAACAAAGTGCTTATTATAATTTGAAAACATTGTTGACATTGAAGATTGCCATACGCACTTCCTAATAAGTATTTCTTAAACAATATAATGTTACAAAAATATTAATAACTGAAGGTAAACAAGTAAAGATTTGTTACTTAACAAAACAAACTTTGTCGTGGTAACTGAATTGTATTTTGATATTTATAGATGTTGTTCTTAAGATAATAAATACTTTGAGAATATTTTCGAACAAGATGCCATTTTGTGAGTTGATCCGCCATTATTGACGTTTCTTATCGCCATCATCATCACGTCCATCTCCCATCGCAGCAAACCCATTCTCTTTTGGTTGGTACTCATTTTCAGAAACATCTTTGTTATCAGAAGCTTTTTTCTTGTTTTCAGATATGTATGCTTTGTTGTAGAAGTCGTAGAAGAGATAGTAGAAGAAAATGGCGTTTGGCATGGTGAAGCAGGTAGACCAACGTGGGTATCCGCAGTCGTAGAAAAGAAGTTGCATGGAATGAATGAAGGCAATACAAAATTGAAGCTGAAATAATTAGCGTAAGTGAATTCTTTGACAAGTTAGGTTATCTTAACCTACCAGTTGCAAAGTAGTAATATATTTCTTCCACCACAGATATTTTTGCAACTGAGGTCCAAACGCAGCAAGCAAATAGTACGTGTACATAATAATATGTACAAAAGAATTAATAAACCCAATGAAGGTACCATGTCCTCCTGGGAAGTATTTGGTAGCACCCCAACTAATCATCGGCATTACAGTATGGTGATACAGATGTAAGAATGTCACTTGATTATCTTTCTTTCTCAAGACGAAGAAGACAGTGTCGAGGAGTTCCGTCAACTTGGCTAGGAAGTAGAGGTAGACAGCTGTGGCAACTTCAAGGGCCTCTTCTGTATCAGAAAAGTCAACTGGCTCACATTTCCAGCTGTATTTTGTAAGCCAAGCTTTTGTTAGACCCTAAATACAAGAATTTAATCCCAGATGCAGAAGTAGTGTGCAAATGGTTGCTTACCACATAAAAAAGGTAACAGCTGACCAACACTTGAAATAGATTATAAACAATTAATGTGTTTTTCAGCTCGAATGGATTGCGGTTCTTCATAAAACGTGGGCCCCAGGAATTGACAAAGAAGAGGTAGAGTGCAATTAGAGTAAGGCCTGGGATTGGAGAGCTGATTAGAAACCAATGGTTTGTTCTCCTATCTGGAAATATAAATATGATGTTTAGTGTGAAATAGAAATTTAATGTTAAGCAGTTTACGTTTAACAAAAAGCAACAGCGTTACTTTCTATTTTAAGAACCTAAATGATAATATTTTCTGATAATTATTGTAGCATGTGAGACAATTCAAACAATGTCATTCTGACGAAATAAACAATTTCTAATAGTATTCTGAATAGAGTAATTTATATTATTTTAAGATCAGTTGGTTGCAGATTTCAGATTAAAAACTCATGATTTATTTCCAAAAATTCGCAATTAGAAATACATTTTTGTAATTTAGTAATAATTAATTTAAACTAATATGTTAAGATGTTAGCATATGTAGCATACCTGATAAATCGGTGAAGATGAAATTGTAATAGTCAAACAATCCCATATCATCCTTCGTGACATTGGCAGCCATCTTGTTGAGGGAAAGAATATCTCTTGAAACTTAGAAGAATGGTATTCGTTTATATTGTTCAACCTGCAAATATAAAAATATTAAGTAATTTAGTTTGCTAAATGTTTGCAATTAAATATCTATTGCCAAAATCAATTAATATTAATTTATTTTTTCAAGACAAATTAATTTGTCAGCATCAACAATAGAATTCGTCGAAATTAGTGTACACAATATAATTGAGAAGAAATAAGCAACAGTAGCAAGAAAACTATGTATAATTTCATCGCAATCAACACAATTAATTACGCACTGGACAAGAAAAAATATAAAATTAGCCAGAAGTTATAAACAAAATGTTTAAGTTAATAAATTGCATTACGATGATTACAAACTTAAAATATCGGAATCATTGTGCTGAGTTAGAAACATAATGATGCGATTAATGCAAAAACTGGTTTGTTTGGTGGTTGAAATTATATATCAAGGTAAATTTTTTGGTTGTTTTGTCTTTTTGTTGTTCGTAGAATTGTAATTATGAGTTGCTAGTTGAACTAGAAGGGAGATTCATACCCATTCATTTTCTAATGCATTTAGTAATCGTGACGTCACTATCATTAACTTCTCAAAGATGATAGTTAGACGCTAATTTGCTATTTATTTAACAAGTGCACATTGCGGAAATGTAGTTATTGTGCACGTTTGGTTGCAGACAGAAGGTTGTAATGTGCACAACTTGATGTTAATTAAAATAAAGTTTAATATAATCATATAATAATTCATAAAATCTAATAAAAAAGTTTAAACTGAAATTGACTGAACATAGTGTTATAATTTTTCTGTGATATTGATATACGACAGAAATGAATGAAAGTTATATCAATTTGCTGCTAGATGTGGTGGATCGTATCTCGAGAACAAACAATTGTTCCTTAGATGTAAGTTTAATAATAAAATATATTTTTACATCATTTTTTTTATTTACTATGAAAAAGTTAGCAGGTTATTAAATAATATTTCTCCCTTTTAAAGAATTGCATTTTTACACAACAACAATGTGCATTACGTTAATAGACTATTTCTAAGTACTTTGTTGATTTTTCTGATAGATTTTAATATACTGTGTATACTGTAAATATTTTAACAAATCTTTTACTATAGGCAACTTGTCATGCAAATCTCTTTGACTTTACGCAAAGTTTTGGGTTTTTTTAAATAAAAAACGATTTACTATTTATAAAAAAATATGTATTTTAATTTCAATATTATTATTTATAAAAGATTTATCAGTATCAGTAATAAAAGAATTTCGACTAAATAAATCTTGTTGTTTAAAACACATCATCTTTAAATTCTCTTAGTTGAACACTTTAGAATGTGGTTTAACCCAAAAGCACATTTCAATATTGTTATTTACGCAGGAGACGCGGTTCGTCTAACCAATTACGTCTGTGTAACATGGCCGCCTCAACTAAGAGCATACAAAAATGATGTGATTTAGACAACTAGATTTATATAGTACATATAAATATTAAATGACAGAGACAATGGTGAATACGCACAGCCCTGAAGTTGAGTGGTAACTGAGTACTGGCGGATTGACTTGCTTACTTACTTCTTACCAACTTATTACACAGAGTTACCGACTGAGCTACCAACTCAGTTACCAATACAACACTGATCATACTGAGAGGAAGTTTGATTTTATGTAAAGATGCAATTGATTACATGAGGGTTCAAGAACGTGACCCAAACAAAGTACAGCATATGGCCATGACACAACTTTCCACAATTTATGGAAGGATGCTACTGCTACAAGCGACGCAATAGCGCATTACAGAGGGTGCAATAAATCTAAAATGTAGCGGGAAACTTCCAATTTAGTAAAGAGATTTAAAATATGCAGAGGCAATTTACAGTGTTGAGCTTTGACAAACAATAGTTGAAACATACCGCTTACCAGTCTTTATATCTACAAACCGGATAGGTCCTTGTAGAAAGTTTAGTGAATTATTTCATAATTTGACAACGATCGTTAAAGGATCATTAATGACACACATTTTCAACTTGTTTCTCGCAATTCTTTACGTATGTTGCGACAAATGAAATTATGCATATTCTAAAACGCATCCAAAAAGCATATTGCGTACTACCAATGACTTTCACTTTTCACAAATTTACAATTCACAGATTCATATGCTAAAAACAAAAAACTAGAATTATTACCATTGATCATCTAGGAGTACATAATTGTGCTATTAATAATTGTATCGCGTAAGGAAATTTTACATTTAAATGCCTAGAGAAAACAAATTAAGTAGTTGTGCCAATAAAAGTGATTGCGGTAAATATAATTTTAACGATACTTCAAATGTAAAAGAAGACAATTTATACAATATTGCTCGTTAATGAAATGCAGAAACGGAATTGTCAGGAATTATATCCAACGAGGTGAAACAAACCACGCACTATTATGTTATAGTAACTTCTGCACATCAAAACGTTGAATAATTATATGTGTCTCATATAAATATAGTAAATACCTTACTTTGGTTACGTGAGGAAATATTTTTTTAATTGGCATTTGTCATTTAAATAATATCAAACATCATCAGTCTATTGAGTGTACTTATTGTTGACCTTAGGTTATTTTGCTAAAACTCGTAAACAAAAGGAGTAATAAATTAATGAATAACAATGATATGTTAATGTTGATATGTTGTTTATATTTACAAAGTCACTATTTTCTTAGTAGTGTATTTAAAACAATATATTTCCTGAATTTTTAGGAATAAAAACATATCTAGGATACTTAAAAACAGTTAGAAGTAAAAACTCGAATAATTAATAGAAAAGACTAATTAGTTTTAGCACAAATAACTCTTTATTTTTATTATATATTGTCATTTGAATCAAATCAAGCTCGATTGTAACAAACTAAACCATCTAACTTTTTATCCACCAACTTATTAAGTTTGCTTAATAAATGCATAACAATGCAAGAGATTACGTTGAATCTAATTTCACTTAAGTAAAATGAGTTACTTAAGCAACTCTTTTAATTTAATCCTCCCTGATAATTCCTCTTGTACCACTCAAAGAAATTAGGTTAAGGATTAAGCTTTGATTTAGCGCCATGTTATACGACTATAAGTCAGTGATAAGAAAGGCAACACATGAGCATTTGTCCAAAGTGTGGAAAGTGTAAAGGCACGAAGGAAAGAGTGAAATTGAAAAACTGCGGTACGCGGTAATTGAAGAGTAAAAGCGGATTGCGCAATTACGGCGCGGCACGCCGACTGCTCAACGGGAACATTTCTTTCACCTTCTAACCCACTTGCTTGCATCATTCAGTACGATACACATTCGTGTAAGTTGCAATTGAATGAAGAAACGGAAAAAAGGAGAAATGCAAGAACTAGCAAAATTTGTGGTACATATTTGTATAACATATGATGTTATGAAGAAGCTACTATTGTTCATTGCGGATATGGTTCGAAACAAATAAAGCAGTATGATGCAATCAATTTGATTAGGGGAGTTGTAAATTCAATTTATAGAAAAATTAGCTTCAATAAATATAATTAAGGTTATGACAGTTTTTTCTGCAAGTGATGCAACATTTGAATGATGTTTTATGTTTGCAATATTAATTCTATATTTTTTACAAGGAAATGATATAAAAATAATTTTTAGCACGCCAGATTGCCATAGATTGACTGAAACTAAAATAGCAACCCAAGAAAGTTGCGCTTTTTTATAATATCCTCTTTGTTCTAAACAGATAATAATTGAGGTTATGTGTCATACAATACAAATATTTTAAAAGTAATCTCAATGTTGAATATTTCTCGCTGTTCTAAATATGTCAGTGTAACTATTGTAGTTACATTAATGTTTCTCGATTTTTTTTTACGATTTACATGCAATTTACAACTATTAAACCAAACATTAAACTTCTATTATATGACAGCTGGCATTTTCCTCAATGATAGTTTAAGTATTAAGCAGTTTAAGATTATTTCGTGATAAATAATTCAAATTAAAATCAATATTTCTGCAATTTTCTTGCGTTCAAATAATAATATGCGCTGTCAGTGAGTGATTCTTAGGTTTGCACAACATATTTTCAATACAATCTCTATAAACTATAAAGCACACGCCGATTAGATAAAGAGTTCAAAGCCGCAACGTAACATTTCTTAATTCACCTTCCTTGTTGTAATAAAACTAACAACGCCGAACAAGATGCCATCGCTACGGTTGCTTGCAAGCAGCGATGAGAAGAAAGGAAAACCACATTCGAGTGAAAGTGCATGCATATTGCATCGCACTTGCTCTATGCCCATAGGTAGCACGCAGATTTGCAAAACACTGGAATATGAAATGAAACGTTGACCGCCGGTCGATTGTGTGATACAACACCATAGGGGAAAATGCAGCAAAACGCATTCGGATTGCAACGAAATTACGCGAGTATGTCATAGTTGGCTGTGTGTAGGAAGTAGCTACTGATTTACGAAAAGATTAATAAGGTTTAACTCGGAAATATTTAAAAATAACTAAGAAATTGATTTGTTTGACCTTGATAAATCTAATCAAACGCACTAATCTCACCGCTATCTTATATAGATTGTGCTAAACTAATATCGGTAGAAAATAATTGATAAACAGTATAAGAAGATAAGCTTCAATTATTACTTTTTGATTAAAATTAACCTTAAAAATAATTGGTTAATTAAAGGATTGCACTTTAAATTATCGATTTATAGATGTGTTCTCATAATAAAGTTAATTAAATGCTGATAGGTAATAATGCCAATACCCGAACGTTGCAATGTTTATTAAACGTTTTAATTGAGACATCAAAGTAATAGTCTAATAACAGATCAAATCCAATTGCTTTAAGGATTTGAAAATGTTTTGATATTCAATTCCTCTTATGCCCATTTTAATAAATTAAAAAAAAAATTAAAATATCTTACCAGAATAATAAAATAATTCAGAAAAAATCCAAAAAGTTACACTTGTATCACTTCCAGTTAAGTTTCTCGCAATTTATGTCTCAAATTTCTCTATAAGTTATCATGTTAATAAGTGGACTGTTCTAAATTTAATATTAATTGTAATTTGCTAGAAAATCTATTTTCTTTCGCGTTTTGTTTTTATTCTTGCTTTGTGTTCGCGCAACACGCACGTTCGGTACGAAATGAAGCCGCGAGCTGCGACTTGGCTTGGCTCGACTGCAATTGCACTTATGTCTTAAAGTTACTTAAAGTCTTAAGTCTTTGCTTTTCTAATGCACTTATAAGCCATTTGTGCTAGAGTTAGCTAATGCGTCAGACTCGCGTGGTATGGTGAAGAGAGGTAACGCCAGGCATGTCAGCGTCTGCCGAAATGGGTGATTTCACATATTTCGCGTATTTAATTTATTACGTGCAGAATTTCTGTATTGGACAGGTATTATGGCAAGATTATGAAATTATAGAATGATAGATAAAGAAATTAATGGAGGTGGATGTGTGGAAAATAAAGTATGTTATCAAGAATGGATTGTCGAATGAAATCAATTAGTTTGTTATATTTTTTATAGCTAATTATATCTGGTAAAAAATAAAGTAAGTAAGTATTGCATTTTAAATTTTGAGATTGTGTAATACCAATTGTGTAATCAATCTATCAATCAAATAATTCAAGTCTAGTTATAAACAATTTTAGTTATTCAAATAATAAATTAATAGCAGTAAGGTATTTAATTGTATCTTCCCACTTAAATCAAAAATACCGATTCTTGTACAAAACAAAAATTGTTTGCTAGTCACAAAAAAGACAAACTAATAATACTTAAATAGAAATATTTGGAAAGGCCATTATAGAAAGACATTATAGTTTTGCTAAAAATAAAGTTAAATTTGATTGACTTACTTTTACCTTCTAATTAGTGATAGTTTTGTTTATTGTTTAAAAATAAAAGCGTGTCACTGCTAACAACCCGAGAACAAGAAACTAACAGCTAAATACTACTATTTCTTGTTAATAAACATGCACGAATCCAAAGTTGGGTCAACAAAAATATCAGCAACAATTAAAGTTGCATTATCTTCACTACAAAAGCATTTGATCACGATACAAGAGAATGCTTGATTATTATTTCTTTGAAGATGCTTAGAATATACTTTCTTAAATTATTTAGTTTTATATTTGCAATCACAAGTGCTTGTATTCTAATCGAACATCTATCAAGTATTGTGCAGATAAATTTTAAGAAAAAAAAACAGGCATAAATAAGTAAAGAATACCTAACTTTTAAATACATAAATGTTATTCAGTTTGATAACTAAATATTTATGTGGAAGAAAAAAAATCTTAATATAAAACTTCCTATATTCTGCATTTTAGTTCAATTAAAGAGTTTTTTCAGAAAAAACTAAATATTGTTTATTGCTTGTAAATAAACATAATTTGTAGCTTTTTTAAAACAGAAAATGTTCTATACATAAATAATAGGTAGGTGTCAATGTAAATTCACCTTAACACAACAAATATGTTTACATTATAAGACCAAAGATGGTCATTTTTTGCAGACAGAGTTATGCTACAAAATTAAGAAATATTTATTTACTCATTTATTATCTCTGTGATTATAAAATATTTCTTGTCAAAACCAAGCTCCAGCTTAAAACACACAATGAAGTCGGTCATTAGATTACTTATAGAAATTGTTTCTACACTTGAATTTACTTTAAATATTTTATAATCGGATATAAACTTAATAAATAATATAGTTTCTTATTATAACTGTGGCAATTGTGGTAAATTAGAACGTCTAGTCTTCAATTAGTACCATCCTCTGCGTTTACTTTTTGCGCCGGTTGGCAAAGTGCATGCATGTTTTGCACAATGCACAGAACCACGCATTAACAATCACGTACCTTGGTATAAAATCATAAAATCTCAAATAAAATAATGGCATTGCATCACCAAGCAGCCACAAACACTCTCTGGCCGCGACCTGCAATTTCATCTTCTTTGGGTTTTTCTTCTAATTTGCGATGCGCCAATGAGATGAATGCATGAAGTTCTTGTGAAATATGCGTTGAAATCATAGCCACACATCATTTTTATACTGCCAATGGTTGCGAGAACAAAAATCATTCATTATTATTGCAATATATTCAATGAGTTTCTGAATTTCTGCAAAACACTGTAGTTTACTGCGTAAATCAAAGCATCGCGACTGTTTGCAAAGGATATTGAGAACGAAATTCAGTATGAGTGGGCAATATGAGCGTGCACCTAATGTTTAAATGTCTTTCGTTAAACACATCTGTACGCAGTTAAGCAATACAATATTTTGCAGGTCGACTTGGATTTTGACATTAACGTACACTTAACCTAAATTAAAAGATTCCAGATAAAGTGTGAAGAAATCATCATGGGACATTTAACCATATCTGATTTATCTTCAACATACATTAAACAATTCAACAATTGTTATTATAATATTTGAATGTAATTTCTGTTGTTCTTATTTGTTTGGTTGCCTAGAACAAGCTACTCAATCACAAACACTATTGGCCTATTGGTACATCAAATATAAAGCAGTCGTGGTTGAATTACAATTTGCTTAAAGTAACTGTTGATTATCAGCAATTACTATTAGCCAATCAAAGAACTTGAATGCTTGTAACGGCTTGTAACAAATCGCCAATCGTAGATTGAGGTCAATGCAATCGTGCAACAAAGTGCACATATCGTGATGTTGTGTTGCAGTCGCAGTTTAATGTTTGTTGGGTTGCCTATGTCAATGTCTAGTTATATAACTACAAAAACAATAAAATTTCTAGCTATTTTCTTAAAACAAATACCCAGTTTGAATGTCACAATAACATATAAAGTAAAATAATTTTCATGGTTATTAATTGTCTTACAATACAATGTTTTGATGTTTATACATTGCCAAATCAGAGCAATTTTTATTTTATTTGTTTGGTTAATAGAACTGACCTGACCTTAATAACTTATTGTTTATTTTATAAACTATTTTATAAATGTACTTATCAAAGTGTGAATTAATCAATTATTATAGATAAAGAATTTAACCAATTTGTAAATTCAGTTAGAAGATATTTCACAATTTTTAAGCATCTATTACTTGTTTTCCACAAACATGTTATTGCAAAACCAAATCGTAGTTGTCCGACTTGCATTCAAGCTGCAGTATTCAATCTCCAGCAAATCGGCAGCAACCTTCAAGAAGCAATGCGTGCTGCCACCACTTGGTACCCACAGGTTACCACCAGTTACCACTGTTACCAGCGGCGGTCACCTGGTGACCACTTTGCTGGACATGCACCAAACACACTGTAAACTTTAGCATCCACAAGCTGATTCAACTTGGCCGCTTGCCCGCTCGGTCACTGAGATCTTGCGGGTATCAGTAAATGGGAATTACAAAAGGAATTTAGAGAATATCGTAAGAAAACAATTGGTAATCTGTCTTTGTCTATTAGGACAATTAGTTCTATTCATTTATTTATTTTCCAAGAGTTAAGGGAAATTGTGTAAAAATTACATGACCTGAAATAAATCACCATCGCAATAACCCAGACTGATTCGATGGCTCGTTGGTGGTGGTCAGAGGCAAGCAATGCTCGCCAGCGACCAGCCACTGCAAATCGGCAAATCGGAAGTGCGGGGCGCGGGGATTGCAACCAAGAACAGCAACTACTTTTGCCGCCACGCTTCTTGCACCAAAGTTTTGTCAGAATTCGACTTCGACAATTTTATTATTTAGTAACACTTTACCCATACAACGCGTCGCAATATGAATTAAATCGTTCAATTATTTATTAACAATTAAACAAATACGAGCAGCATATTTTCGCATTGTTAAATTAAGTTTAAATAGTGCAAATATAAACAAACATTTATTTAATAGTTATCATAGTTTAGTCGCGTGATTATTCATTATTTTACGGATTTAATGTAATGATTGTTTTATGACATACAATTAATTTCGATTGTTGTTAAATCAAAGTTACAACATGGAGCTGATTAATACACTTGATTATTACTGTGAAAAGTTTCTCTCAATCAATGTGGATGCCATTTTTACTGATTTGAATGTTACTGTTGATAATACCACTGTAAGTTTACATTTTTATTACTTATTTACATGAATAATTATTGTATAATTAATTCATGTTTTATAATTACATGATTAGTGCTTTTTCTACCATATAATTTTAATAAACTAATAGATTTACGAGTCAATTAAAAACAGAAACAAATTGACACACAAATATGTCACGATTTGTTAGATTTATTGCAAATGTAAGATGGTTCTTTATACACTGTTGCAATTCGACAATTGTAGCTTAGATTATTATTAATCACACGCTGTTTCATAGCCTGAGGTGAAATAATTGCGGAAATTGTTGTGGAAACAATGAAACCAATTGAAATCTGGATTAATCAGCTCTTTTGATGTAATACAAAGAAAAAATATACTTCGAACAAAATATTTTGTTAGGTATATGAAACTTCTGTTGGTATGTTGTCTTCTTCAGTTATTACTACTGAATAATACTGAAGTAAGTTATAGTTAAGTTTCATTGACATAATTTGTGACCACAATCAACTCTCAAAATATTTTGTATTAAGTGATACAATTACAGATTTTAGTGTCACATTAAATCATAGTTTGATAGAGTGAAAGAAAAAGTAAAATAAAAATTCTGTTTGTAGGTGTAGTTAGCTTATCTTGTTTAAATTAGTTTAGTAAAATAGAGACGTTAAGACGTCAATACTTCTAAGCTTTTTCATGATTTAGGAGATTGCAATTATTGAAAAAAAAAATGCGATCTTATTAGACTGCTATTAAGTTATTTGCCATAAAAGTAAAAATTGCTTTGTGCATCATATTATATTAGTCTTTTGGCATTAACTAAAACTGCATTCAGTGGCACAATTCATCGCCCATTGACCATTCATTTCATTACCCACTGACTTACATAAACTGTCTATGGTTTCTATCGACCTAATGGCGGCCGTTTTGCGAAAATATGCCGGCTGTGCCTTGCAAAATCTCGATAAATAAATTTCAAAATGACGAAAGAGATGCATTTCGCTGCGACTAAAGCATTACAAAATTTACTGTGCAATATTAATTGCGTGGAATGCTAGGTTATACCAACTTAACATAAAGAGAAGTTTAAGTTTTGTCTCGCTGTTCTTAGTGTTTGTTATTCATATTGTTTATTTGTTTCTAGGAAGTTGCAGACCTTGTCAAAATGGCAGTAAATACATATGAGATTATCTTAAATCGAATTAGTGGTGAGTAAACTACAAAAAATAATTCTAAATAATAAAAAAACAAGAAGTAGATAATTCTAAATCATCGTAGAGAGAGAGAGAGAGAGAGTAAAGAGTTTAAATTTGAATTGTAATAAATCGAATTGAGAGAGCAGAAGCAAATTACTTTAATCTTAAAAAACAAATAAAACAAAACCAATTCAATAAAAATATGTTAATGTAGGACAAGTAGAAATCAAACAATTTTATTGCAATCGTCAAACTGAAACTACGCACTTACTAATTTATCAATAAATCGATTAATTTTCTTAAAACATTGATTGTTATTTGATTAAATACTTGAAGAAATTGGTATATATTTTAAGTAAAATTGTTAGGTGATTTGTAAATGTCTTGTTTGTTTTATTTTATTCAGTTTCTGTTTTTTCATCTTTAAAGAGTCACGTCCAATGCTGCAAATTGCCATAATTTACTTTCCTTTTGCAAAATTGCAGGCAAATGCCACAGGTTTTTTGTTTTTTTAATTTATGGTACTTTGGTTGCACTTACTGTAGTTGTAGACAGTAATGTGGTTAAATTAACAAAACCAATTGCATTTACAAGAGCAACAAATTCCTATTGTTGTAACATTTGCAACTTTATGCGTTTAACAAGCTCTGATAATTTTTGTTATACTAACAGTACAAATAATCATTCTTCCAGTCAGGTGTTTTTTTGTTTTCCGGGATATTCAATCACCACTAATTGTTTAATTTAATAAGCAATGATAAATAATATTTAAATCTAATAGACAGTTTGTAGCTAGACTTGCTAAACTAATTCAATTTGTTTTTCTAGATCCAAGAACAGCAGAATGGCCATTTATGATGAGCCCATTACCCACAATCTTTATGGTTCTTGCATATTTGTATGCCATTCTGTTTTTGGGACCTAGACTAATGGAAAACCGAAAGGCATTTAATCTTAGAGAGGTCTTGGTTGTGTATAATGGTGGACAAGTTGCTCTTAGTTTGTATATGTTGTATGAGGTAAGTAAAAAGCTAAAAAAAAAAAAAGAAACAGAACTTCTTAAAATAGTATATCATCAATTCTAGTATTTAGAAAATAATTCAACATTTAAATTAATATTTGCGTTATTCGAAAAAAATATATTTAATGCATATCCGCCAAAAGCGTAAGAGCAACTCAACATGCGTTGTTTATCATATAATAACCATAAAATATCTAATTAATCAAAGAAAATTATCTATTGGTTGGTATATAATGACGTATTTTATTACCAAATAAGTAAATATATAACTAAAATAACTATAAAATATAATTAAGCTATATTTTACCTATTAAAACACCCAACGAAAAGCAGTGAAAAGTCCACGTAGAAAACACAATAAATCACATTAAACAAGCAGACGCTTTCATGTTAGTATCAATAAGTTAGTAGTTTCATTTATCTGCATTCAATGCCAAAGTCATAAACATTGGAAGCCAATAAATACCTGCAGAGCATAGATCATTACATCACTTGCACTCAACATTTCCAAGGAACTAACAACGTGTAACTAGTTACGTTTTTCTGTTTACTTCACTCATATAATTTGCCACAATGCACATTGCTCTTACCTACCTACTTATTCAAGTTGTATTCATTAGAAAATCAAGTACAATTATAACATTGTTAGTCTTATGCATATTGATCAAGATAGTAATCACTGAATCATTCCATTAAGTGTTGACTACAAGGAACGCCTATAAATGTGCAATGGTAATGTTGTTCGTCTTGCAATTGCGGCAGCAAGTGCCGTTTCACTTTACGCTCTGTGCTTAGAAGCCAAGTGCAAGAATGGAATGATGGTAATGCGGAATTAAACGGCACTTGTTCGTCTAGTACGCGAGAGTCTAGACAAATATCGGTGTATGCTCAAATGCTAAGTGTTAGTACACAAAAGTAAGAAAGTAAATGTGAGGTGTACTCTCTCTGCAAGGACGTTCATTACCACTTGTTACATGTGCGAGTAGCTAGAGGCAATATATTATTTAAAATGTTATAAAAGAGGAAGAAAATGGCGCCGTCTCCATTTTGATTTGATTACGAATGATTATATAATAATTTATAATTGATTTTAGAAATAATTAATTTATGTGCAACCTTAAGTGTGATTTAAAGACATAAAGAGTGCGTATTTGAACGCAATTAAACTTACACTAAACCAGAATGGAATTAAATAATTATTGTATAATAGACTTGACAATTTTCCAACTAGTTTTATCAGATATTAATTCTATTTTCTTCAATTGCTTCACTTTTTGTTAGAACTTACTAGTAATTCTTAATAGTACAAGTGAAATAAGACAGAAAATCTATAATAATTTTCTATGAGACGTCAAAAGTAATATAGAAATTGTTTTAATTGCAATATTCACAATGATTTATATTTTGGTATAGCACTTTCTAAATACAATCAACAACACCCTTGTAATTGTATTTTCATATATGACTGAATAGTTAGGTTAAACCTTTGTACGGAGTTAATTACAATAAATATTTATTACTTCACAAATTATCTTATTATTCACGGAATAATACTTATCAGATCCATTTCAGAATATAACAGACTTGTGAAATGTCCGCAGATTATGTTCTTGATTACAATCAATTATTTCTATTTAATTCCACACATTGTCATTGAAACACTGCATTACCATCGCCTGGCGTGTCACCCAACAACATACGCTCATTATTACAACAATTTCTACCATTTTTCGCCGATTTTCAGCCATATTCAGTCACGATAAGGTCGGTTATTACAACTGCACTCACGATCCGATCTAAAAGGTCACATTGCACATTACCGATGCAATTGGTATGCTCTAATAAAAATATCTTCAGGTTAGCTATCAAAGGCACTAGAATGTAGAAAAAATCTCATAAGATGAATATTGTTGTGTCGTAGATGAAGGTGGATGTATTTATTATATTCATTTGACTATTTGTTGGCAATAAAATTGTGAGGTGATTGACGTGAATAAGATGTGAGGTGTTTGTAAGAGCGTGGAGATGGCAATTCGATTGCGGATTGCAAACTTTAATTGCGCATACTTAGTGAGGAGAGTTCATGTATGGTGGGTTGGTAAGTGTGGTTAAGAGTGAGTGTAATGCATGGCGTCAACCTTTGTGGGTCGTTTACCTTTTCATTTCCATTCGCGCTCTATTTACGCGAGAGCGGGTCGATGCTAAATATTTTGCCAAATATACATTTGATTTAACAGCACTTTGCTAAATCAACACACTAATAGACTATAATTTATTAAGTATGAGGAAACGTATACTAACTTGATTGTAATCACATTTAACAAGATTTGAAATAATTGCACAACATTGTGGATATTTATGCGACACTTTTATCAAATTTGAAATTAATGAACTAATTCACATTATTGAAAAAACTCTTTAGCATTAAAATAGTGTATTTGGAATAAATTTATTTCAAATAGGGGTCTAAAGTCCAAAAATTGATGTTAATTAGATATAATAACTTAGAGCATTTAGTAGTAAAGCATTTCTAATTAAATCCAGAATTGATAACATGCATTAACTCTTCATTTATAAAATAACTTATTTAGCAATTGACCCAATATCCCACATTCTCTCAACCTGCAATTTCTGTCAATATATTTTTATCTGTCTCTGGCATTTAATAACTAATACAATAAATTATTGTAGTGCATTATATTTTTGTTTTCCTAAAGAATACTATGAAATATTCAAGCGGAAGTTAGCAAATATTTATTAAAGAAGAGAAAGAAAACGGTGGCACATTTCGGATTTTACTCGATGTCATCTACTCAAATATTAAAATTCCATTTCAAATATGCCAAGTTTTTTTAATTGGCGTTTTTGTACTCCTAAGTAATTAAATTAATTGTCTTTTGTAGCATTTAATGAGCGGTTGGTTTTTCGACTACAGCTACGTATGTCAACCTGTAGACTACTCAAACGGGGACAAAGCAATGCGGGTAAGCAATAAACAAATATAAAATATTTGTTTAGTATCGATAGACTGTAGAGGCTCCTGAATAATGCATGCGTTTATTTGTGCATGTTGGAATTTGTTGCTGATGTCCATATTCCGCAAAATTGCAAATCGCACACCAACAACAGCGACGGTCGCTCGAGATCAACACGCGAGAAAATGCGCTTGCCCAATCCGAATAGAAATTGCTGAGCTGTAGCTAATATGGTGAAGGCAGGTTTTTACTCACGATTGCAAGCGAAAATCAAAAGTTCGAGTTTGCGTGGCTTGTAGGTCGATAGAGTTGACTTTGTCCAACGAAAAGCAATGTGCGATTTGTAATAGATCACCCAAGATGTGATGGGAAGGTCAATGGAGATACATTTTCACTTCAAACATTTCAAACCAGTTTTCATAAACAATTAAATACACTTTAGAATGTTTAATTGAATAAATTGAACTTCCTCTTCTAAATACTTAATACTTAATTTCAGTACTGATGTTTTCATCAGTTTTGTTGACTTCTATTTTATATTATTCTATCCATTAATAAGTTAAATTTAATGCAAGAGATTGGGTTTTTTCTTTGATTTGTATCTCACTCACGCATCTTGTTCTTTAACTATTTGGTTTTATTGTTACTAATACCATTAACACCATATCCTCAAATAAGTGTTACTTGTTGGTAGTCTCAACACAATTACATTTTTATTTATTACCTCTTATATTGCAGATGGCCAACTTATGTTGGATTTATTACATCTCAAAGCTAACCGAATTCGCCGATACAACTTTTTTTATCATGAGGAAAAAAGACAGCCAAATCTCATTCTTACATGTCTATCATCACAGTTTAACTCCATTGGAAACGTGGATTTTGGTTAAATTTGTCGCGGGTAAGTACTTGTTGATAGCAATTATGATTACACACGTTTTTTTAAGTTTCACCGTAACCTGAAACAGTCAAATGAATTATTTAAAAGTTGAAAATAAATGTCTTGACCTTAAAACATCAACTGATAACTGTCTGACACAATTAATTCTAGATTTCGTTTCTATTCTAGAATATGAAGAAATTAGTTTCAAATTGATCGGATAATTAATTCTATTTTTACGCAATTATACCATTTTTTACTACACTATTAACTTCCTGAGGTAGATCAAAAGACTTATTACTAATTGATAATTTAATTAGGCATATTAAATGCAAGCAGCTGATGGCTTAATTATAAGTGATGGTAATATTGTACGATTGTAACAGTACGGTTAAAGTGAGTTTCCGCCAATCGTAACATTAATTAATTATAATTTATTAAATAATCAACACAGGTTTGTATGACTGCACTCTTTGATCGGGATTATGATTGCACTTGTGTATTCTGACAGCTTGCATATACTGCTTGTCGATATACAATCAAATTGTAATCAATCCAATTGCAATTGCATTTATGCAATGCACAAGGATTAATCATCAAATGCGTACTATACGAACGCGTGCTGCAACTGCATATATTTTTTTGAATCCTGCTTTAATGGAATTATTGCTAAAATAGTGTGAAATCGATAATAAAAATTGCTTCATTTAAAACAAGGTTATTATGTGTACTAATTGATGATTCATGCAAAAAATGATGAAAATTGTAAAAATATTTAGATTCTAATCTGCACTTACTAGCAGAAAACCTAAATGTTTTTAAAAAGTTAACTTGGCAGTAACTTGAATTGATTGCTACTGTTTATGATACACTAGAAAAGAATGTGACCAAACTGTGCAAGCTGACTTAAGTGACAAATGCACATAGTTGGATAAATTTGCACCAGTAAACGATCATTAACTAATCAGTAAAATTGTGTTAATGGTGGTTAGAATGCAGTAATGCAGACTGCATTGAACTAATGCACTTGCAGTCCATGAAACAAAGTTTGCAAGTAAAACATTCACCAAAAGGAGTGATATTGGTCTAAATATAATCTTACTTTTAAAATAACAAATTTTATGAATAAAAATGTGTAAATAAAGAACAAACAGAAGTTCAAATTCAAAACGATTCACGAATCTCAAATGAGTGACATTCAAAAAATATAATTGTCAAGAAAAAATAAAGATATCTAATAAAAGAAAGTGAAATTCTTCACAACTAGATTTCACTATTATATTCCTCCCGTGTTATAACCTATGAAATTCAAAAATTTAACTGCAATCCAATACTCAATTTTTATCAATTTCACTATTTCCAGGTGGACATGGAACCTTCTCAAATTTAATTAACAATCTAGTCCATGTCATCATGTACTTCTACTATATGGTGGCTGCGATGGGTCCAAAGTATCAAAAATATTTATGGTGGAAAAAGCATCTGACCACCATCCAACTTGTACGTTTCTTTTTTATAAAAATAATCTTCTCTTATTTTGGCTATTTTGGCTGTTTATTTATTATATTTGGTCGATATTTCAGGTTCAATTCTTCTTGGTCTTTATCCACTCTGCTCAACTTCTTTTTGTGGACTGCGGATATCCTAGATTGTTAGGAGCTCTATTACTCCTCCACTCAACAATCTTCTTTGCTCTCTTCTCGCACTTTTATTACAAGACTTACAAAGCCAATGAAGATAAACAGGCAGCCAATGCATTACGCATGTTAAATAATAATAATAATAGTATTAACAATAATACACTTTTAAAACTTAAAGAGAATTAAATGTAAGTTTTGCTTTCAAGGCCAATAATTATTGTTCTATGTATACAACTGGTATATTTTTGGCTTGATAAAATGTACAGGGTGTTGTAACAAGTGCAATAGTATTGTATACGTGTACAGCTATTATATTCACATCAGGTATTTATTTAAGTAGTGCGTTTGTACTGATTTATCAACCACTTCAGATGTGGTTGAAAGAGATTTGTATCACATTAGTTTTGTTCATATTTTGCTTCAGGTAGGTTAAGAAATAGTAGTTAAGGTGAAGCTAGTGCAATATACTTCTATATACAATTCATATATCGTATTGCTCAATTGTAATTGATTCAATTTTGTTGTAATTGTAGTTAGAACTTTGTATCTAACGAAAATGTACGTAAATCTGTTTAATAAATATTTTATTATTTGAAGATAAGAATTGTACCTGATTTAAATTGAAATAATTCACTGTTTAACAACAAATCTTTGATCGAGATGCATTAACGGCATTCGGTCAATCATGATTTTCTAAAAAAAACAGGTTTTTCAAAATTTTCGAATTGTCGATCGTTTATTTTTAATTTTGATTTTAGTGTTTGACTGAATTTTGGTTACGATTTGACATATTATTGTCCCATAACTTCCGCAATTATTGTTAGATACTAAAGACATGTGTAAAAACGTGATTTGTTTATATTTAATAGTTATAACTTTGCAAAGTGCATTTTTGTGAAAAAATGCAGACGTTTTATTATAAGTATTGCCAATATTATTAATATAGATAATATTACCAAAATGTTGTGGTGATATTACTAAATTTTATACAAAAGAATACTAAATTTACGGTAACAATATTATCAATTTTTTTTTTGAATTAGCGCTTTGGTCTTGTAAAAGAGTACAGTAATTTGAAACTGCATAAAACATTATGGTATCATCAATTTTTGTAACAAGACCTATTTTATTAGTATCATATTTCTAGAACTGTTATTATCCAAATGCTCGAAATTGCTTAATAATAAATTAGCAAATACGACGCTGTTAAGTAAACCGGCTGGCTGATAAGTTAGATAACTTATCAACATTACTTTTATTTTTTTATAATATATCTATCAATCAAACTCCATCAAACTTACTCCTTTTTTGATTAAAAACTACGTCTAATTTTTGAAGTAATCTTAGAATGTTGCTTATCACTATATGTTGTTGTAACCTATGAAATGGTTATTATGAAGTATTTCTCTTCTTATCTAAATTTGTCTAATCATCTCCAGACTATAATTCATCATTTTAAAACTCTCAACAAAATTTAAATTTTGCATTATCTACATTTATATTGGATGATTAAATCAATTAGACAGTACAATGTTATTTTTACAACACTCACTGTATGTTGGTTGGCTGATATACTATTATAAAAATTTAAGATAGTGCTATTTAATAGTTGATTAGTTAAGGTATAAATATAGTACTTGTTATGAAGCTACTTTAGTCTCTTCTCAATAAGATTAAACATGAAGGCTCTTATTTTTGCGACCCTTTTTATTGCCGGCGCTTTGGGTAAGTTACAATATTTAAAAAAATTGGAAATTTTGAAATAATTGATAATATGTAGCCGCTCCAAGCATCCGTGTCACTGGTGGTGAGAACAGCGACATCTCTCTCCACCCATACCAGATCTCTCTTCAATGGGGAATCTTAGGCACTTTCCAGCACATGTGCGGTGGTTCCATCATCCGCCCTAACCTTATCTTGACTGCTGGTCACTGCATTACTGAATTACCATTCGAAGGTAATATGCAAGTCGTTGCCGGTATCACCAAGATCAAGGAAGCCCGCAATGGACAAACCATCAAGGTTGTCAAGCGTATTGTTCATCCTGACTACAAAGGGTTAGTTGCAATATGACAAAAATTATTATTTACTAAAATAGTATTGATTTTACTCTAGTGGTGTGAACCCTAATGATATCGCTCTCTTGGTTCTCGAACACGATCTTCAATACAACGATGTTGTCAAGGCTATCGACTTGCCTGCTCAAGGCGCCGTCCCATCTGGTGACGGTCTGCTCTCCGGCTGGGGATCTACTTCCACAAGCATTTTTCCTCACATGCCCGATCACCTTCAGAAGGTTACTCTCCCAGTCCTAACCTATAAAGAATGCGACGTTGCCCTTAAGAATTTGATGGGTACCTCTAAACCTCTTTCTGATGTTTCCAATGTTTGCGGTGCCAACCCTGGTGACCACAAGTCTGCTTGCAGCGGTGATTCTGGTGGTCCATTGGCTCAGGGTAACACTCTTATTGGTGTTGTTTCTTGGGGTCTTATGCCATGTGGCACTGACACTGCTCCCTCCGTCTTTACTAAGGTGTCTTCTTTTGTTGACTGGATCAACCAGCATTAAGTGAAATTTGTTGTTATTATACGAATTAAATAAATACAGATATATTATTTTTATCTTTTGGCAAAATTACATTAAATCAGAAACTGTTCGTATATACTTTATAATAATTCTTTAATTTAGAGATTTTAAATCTTAAAACCAATAACTATTTAATTAATTAGAAAATATATATAAAATAAATATTTTAGTTTAAAATACTATATTCTCTGAAATGTTTTTTCTTTTAATTTTAGACTAAAAGATTATAGCTTTTTAAGAAAATTATTAATGGCATTAGAAGGTATCTAATTGCAATTTGTTTGCTACAGCAAAAAATTTGATTCTTTCCTGGAAAGCAAATAATTTGCAAATAAAATATCAATATAAATTTATATAAATACATGAATTTACAAACTATTTTGATTATTTTTAGTAGGTAAATGATATTATTCATGATATGATAATTATTAGTATCTCAATTACTTATATAGCAATTTACATATAAAACTTATGAAACAATATTAAAACTTTATTTATTTATTTAAAAAACTTACACATTCTTGTTGATTATAATCGACTTCAATTTTTTAAACCAATATTTCAAAACTACTTCTACTTTACTCTTTAAAAATCGTTCAGTGTTTTAAATTTAGTTATTACTTGCACCTTAGTATCAGCTATAATTTTTATTTAAAACGTTACTCAATGAATATTAGTAGGTTGATAACTTACTTCTACTTTCAAGATACTGCATTTTTGTATTTTAATAGTTGATTAGTTTAGATATAAATACAGTATTTAAGCACAACTTATTTTAGTCACCTTTCAAAAGTGCTAAACATGAAAGTCATCATTCTTGCAATCTTTTTTATTGCCGGCGCTTTGGGTATGATTCATTATTTCTTGCACAGTAAAAAAATAAATTATTTAAAGATGTAAGTTATTAAACTCATTGGTTTACTATATAGCCGCTCCAAGCATTCGTATTACTGGTGGCGAGGACAGTGACATTTCCCTTCACCCATACCAAATTTCTCTTCAATGGGGAATCAATGGTATCTTCCGGCACATGTGCGGTGGTTCAATTATTCGCCCCAATCTAATCTTGACCGCTGGCCACTGTGTTACTGATTTGCCTTTTGAAGGTGACATGCAAGTCGTTGCTGGTATCACCAAACTCAAGGAAGCCAGCAAAGGACAGACCGTCCAGGTTGTCAAGCGTATTGCACATCCCAACTTTGACGGGTATGCTGAAATACATATTCTAGAACTAGGCTATTAATAATTAAATTAACGTTTTATTTACAGTGGTCGGGACGTTAATGATATCGCTGTTTTAGTCCTCGAACATGATCTTGAATATAACGATGATGTTAAGGCCATTACTTTACCCGCCCAAAATACTGTTCCTTATGGTGATGGTGTGCTGTCTGGCTGGGGATCCACTTCTACCGGCAGTAACCCCATTAGACCCGACCACCTTCAAAAGGTTACACTTCCAGTCATCACTTTTGAAGAGTGCGATGCTGCATTTAAGGAATTGATTGGCAGATCTGATCCTCTTTCTGATATTTCTAATGTGTGCGGTGCCAATCCTGGTAACCACAAGTCTGCTTGCAGCGGTGATTCTGGTGGTCCGTTTGTTCAGAATAATACAATCATTGGTGTTGTTTCATGGGGTCTTATGCCCTGTGGTTCTGATAATGCTCCTTCTGTGTTCACTAAAGTGTCTTCTTTTGTTGACTGGATAAATAAGCAATAAGAAAATTTACAAATTACTTTACCATTATTTTTACTGTAGGATTAACGCAGAATATATTTTTGGTTGTACAAATTAATGACTCGATTATTGCTTTATTAGAAAAGTTTTAGAAAAAATCACAGCAATTACTGAATCACTGTATAATTGATTTGGTATCTATTTAATCAGAACCAAGTGCCAACAAATAGACACAGTTACTTGTATTAGATGCAAATACTTTGTACACTTTCAGAATATTATTGCCATTTGTTTTTCTTATGATATCAATCATCATATATAATCCTAAATATATTTTTTCTAAAATCTTTATGTGGTTGAATTATTTGAAGCAATTGAAGTTTTATTCATTTAAATATTCCCGGTATATTATCTTTAATTGATAACAATTGGTATAGATAAGATAATCCTTTTATTGACAATTAATTATTGTTGATAATTTTGGTATAAATACGAGAATTTTTAATCAAAACTTTAGTCATTTAATAGGACTAATTATGAAGGTTTTCCTTGCAATCCTCTTTGTTGCCGGGGCATTGGGTAAGTCCCTTTTTTTTAAGCGTACTGCAATCATATTGGATACCTATATTGTACTACTACATCAATTACCAAGGTTATTAGCTGTTACTGAGACTAAATTCTGTAAGAATATGTATTATATTAAATATACGCTCAGCAGAATTTAAACTCGTGTTATCAGAATATGCATCTCGCTGTCACTGCTTATCGACTGAGCTACGGGGCGGAGCAGTCACATTATTCATCTATGAAAATGTATTACGCAAAAGTTTTAAAATTATTGAAATGATATATTAATTATTCAGCCGCACCAAGCAGCCGTGTCACTGGTGGTGAAAACAGCGACATCTCTTTCCACCCATACCAGATCTCTCTGCAATGGGGAATCTTAGGCTCTTTCCAGCACATGTGCGGTGGTTCCATCATCCGCCCCAACCTCATTTTGACTGCTGGTCACTGCATTACTGAATTACCATTCGAAGGTAATATGCAAGTCGTTGCCGGTATCACCAAGCTCAAGGAAGCCCGCAATGGACAAACCATCAAGGTTGTCAAGCGCATTGTTCATCCTGACTACAAAGGGTTAGTTGCAATATGACAAAAATTATTATTTACTAAAATAGTATTGATTTTACTCTAGTGGTGTGAACCCTAATGATATCGCTCTCTTGATTCTCGAACACGATCTTCAATACAACGATGTTGTCAAGGCTATTGACTTGCCTGCTCAAGGCGCCGTCCCGTCTGGTGATGGTATGCTCTCCGGCTGGGGATCTACTTCCACAGGCATTTTTCCTAACATGCCCAATCACCTCCAGAAGGTTACACTCCCAGTCATCAGCTATAAAGAATGTGACACAGCGTTCAAGAATTTGATGGGTAACTCCAGCCCCCTTTCTGAAGTTTCCAATGTGTGCGGTGCCAACCCTGGTGACCACAAGTCTGCTTGCAGCGGTGATTCTGGTGGTCCATTGGCTCAGGGTAACACTCTTATTGGTGTTGTCTCTTGGGGTCTTATGCCATGTGGCACTGACAGTGCTCCCTCCGTCTTTACTAAAGTGTCTTCCTTCGTTGACTGGATCAACAAGTACTAAATGTTCAATATACTTGTTATGTAAAATGTAAAAATAATAAATAATTTAAAGTTAAGAATATATATTTTAACTATCTACATAACAATATAATTTTGTAGAAAAAATGCCAAAGAGATTAAATTTTAGGAAGACATTAAACACAATAAAATTTGACTCTAATTTTAAAACACTTCTAATAAAAATACGTATTCTATGTGATAAAAACAAATTAGAACAACTTGAAAACTATAAACAGAACACTTAAATTATTTGTATTTACTTAAATTCAGAAAAAAAATTTAACCTTATTCTGAGTACGTCGCGTCTCAGAACTCAAAAGTCAATTATTAAGTGTAACTTAAATTAACTAGTTAATAATTAAATTACAATTAATTATTATATAGTTACTTAGTTTAAATTCTAAGATAGTTATAATACAATTAAACGTCTTTTTAATTGAGAATTTTTTTTAATTTGTTACCTTACCATAATTACGTTTCTTTATTTTTAGATTTTCATTTCATAACCATTACCTAATCATTATAATTTTATTTATCCTCAAAACGTGCTATTCAAATTAATCGAAATTAAGTTAAAATTATAATAATTTTGTTAAAAAAAATCTATTATTTGTCTCAATAATATCTTTACACCCGCACATTGTAGCACAAATGTTTCAGTAGATTAAATCTACGAATTGTAGCTAGTGTCCTCAATCTTATAAACGCTGATAAAAGTCAAGTGCTTAAAGTTACACATAGGCTTAAATTTATTCAAGGTGCAAAGGGTAATCCTTATGATTTTTATTTTTAATATGGAATTCATATTAATTATTCCCAATAGTTGAAAACTCTATGACATCTTATTTCACAAGTCTGATTTCTAATACAACAACTCTGTTTAATAAATTTACCAGCACCTAGTACTGAATTTATTGGAAGGACCATATTATACGGCTGAGGTTTGACTTCTACAACCAGCACTCTTTCTATGCCGGACTATTTGCAGATTGCAATCTTACCATTATTACCCACGAAGAATGTGTTATTGGCTAGTCCAATTACTGGAGGTCTAGTCTTTGAGAAGCATATTCTATGTGATGTCACGAGTCGTCTTGGGTAGTTATTTCGCACAAGATAATGTTTTATTGTTGTGGTGTCATGACGGATTGCTCCTTGCTCAATTATATTGATTGGATCAATAAGTATTCCAATACTTTGGAAGAAGAAAATAATTGTTTTTATTTGAGTAAAAAATAATGTGGATAATCTGGAAACCTATTATTACAATAAAAACAAGTAAAATATTGGTCCGTTGGTTTAAGTTGAACAGACTTATTCAACTTTGCAGTTCATTCGTTGTTCATCCAAGAAGAAGCTTAAATTGTTAAATTTTATTTATAATGATTAGATCAATGATAAATTAAAAAAAATTGTTGTCATTTACGTTTATCTATATGTTGTTTATTAATGAACATAAAATAAGTACATGTAGATGTACTTTTTACTTAAATATTTCTCTAATGTCATTTTAATTTTTATAATCATAGTTTAAATAAACATTTTTCATTCACCGAATAGATAATACATTAATTGATTATAAGTTTGCACAATTCATGTTATTATAATTATTTTATAAACTATCATATAAATCAAATATAAACTCTTAAACAATTGATGTTTCACAATTTCTTTATAACTTTTATCAATAAATGCATTAATAAATAATCTTCAATAAACTTGTTAGATTTGTTTTAATAACATAAATACATTTGAAAATTTGCGAAATCCATCAAATCATCACCTATGAAATATATAGTTCGGAAATAAACATGCACCACCTTCTAAACTATAGACATTTGCATAATTTTGGACGTTAGGACAACAAGTGTATCAGAACAATCTTACACAACAATCAATATATTGGTCATTTTCATTTAAAATTCTTTTTAAAATGCATCTCAATAATTTCGTAAATTCTTTCATCATCCGATAACACGACATATACAATTTTCGTCAAGGATATTTAAGTCTACTTAATCGCATTGTTTACTTCCAGCTATCACCAAGCTAATTGATGATTCCATTATCACATCATATCAATTCGACAATTTAATTTTAAGTAATACGGACAGTCTTGGAGTGATGTGGTCGTTTTGCTTGTGAAATCCATACAAAAACAGCACTAAGGTTGTGTTTGCCATCTTGACTTGAAACATTTACTAGCGTGCGCTGTTAAACTAAAGTTGACTTCAAGAGTCGACATGTACGTTATAATTAATACGCGGATTCAATTCCGTAATTTACCCTTTTTTAATCATGATGTACCTGTATCAAGCTGTATTTTAAGTTAGTTTGGAGTTACATTAACCTTAAGTGTGTTAAATTTCGTGAACTGACAAAAGCGCTCGACATATAAATATTAATAAATATTTATAGGAAAAACGACAAAGTTGAGTTGGCTCAGAGTTGATTTGGAGACAAGTTGCTCTGTAAGACTTGGTTAGGGGACGCTTTTGTCCGTTTGCACCGTTGAATGTGTGTGACTCAGTAAATTATTGAATGTTTAGATATCTTTACCAGTTACATTTATTGTTAATACTATTATGTTTCGAAAATATGAACCGTCATCATTACCTTATATTTGTGTTTTCTTTCTTTATCTCTTGTTGAATACTTTTTAGGTTAGAAAAATAGGTATCTCACTTAAAAAGGTTTTGCACACCTTAAAAATCTGTTATACTTTCAGCAAAATTTAATATGCTTAGAGCAATAAAAGGTTTATTTATGATGATTATTACTTAGTAGAACATGATTGAGGTTAGTTAGGTCTACATTATTTACGTACAAAGAGGGGACGACTGTTTGAAGAGATGTAGAGGTTCTTACTGCGATAAAAAGTGTTTTTGAACGCAAATCTCTCAACGTTCTCACTAATTGTGTAGATCCTAAGACCATGACGAACTGGGACAATTTTTAGCTCACTTTGATTGGTATATTCCAAATAATCATCATGTGATTGAGATGCCACGTCATGTTCAATGAGATCAATATTCTGTTCACTGCCATTGAGCAGATTGCTAGTAGAAGAAGCACAGCTGTAAGCTTCAAGCAACAAAGGACGTTTCTGGGAATCACTGCAGAAGGTGCGTGAGAAGAAATTCTTTGGAGAAGCTAAACGCATTGATAGAGGGCGCTTTGTAGATGAAAATGGTGCTTTTGATGCACTGGTAGAGTCATGTGTATATCTATTTGTATAACTCTGTATTCTTGGAGGGCTATCTTTGTCCGTATTTAATTGATTTACAAATATCTTGTTGATGTTATTTAAATTATTCTGTTTTGCTAGATAGGTGTTATTTTTGTAGAGATCTGCTTTGTTGTTATTGAAACTGTTACCAAAGCTACCAAGATGAAAAGAATTGTTGTAGAATTGGAAGAAATTCTTAGTTTTTTTTGGAGGTTTTGAGTTATTTTTAATTGATTGGGAGCTTGATTTCGATTTGGCTTTGTTCTTCTTTTTATTTTTGGGTGGCATTTGCAGGGTGGGTTTTGGCGAGTAGTCTGGAAGAGGTGACGACGGATAGTAGATTTTCTGCAGTGGTTTGCCAATGTAAGAATTATGAGTACTGGTGCCTTTGTGTTTTTGCAAGGGTTGGTGGTGATAGTCAGGCTGGTGGATACAGGTGCACACTTGATTGACTTGACAAGCGGCTTCAGAGCGTTGTCACACCTCTTGGAGAAACTTGACGGGACACACACCTTGACGGTTATCACCAGAGCGGATCATAACCATGCCGTCCAATTCCTCACCAATTTGGATTACAATTTGATCTCGGAGCAACATGAGGCCGTTATCACCGTCAGAAACTTGCAAATTATGAGTAACCTGAAACCCCAAATTTTGGAAATTGTACTAAGCAACCAAATGTCAGCAAAGTAGAAGAAAAACAGGGATTACCTGTAATGGTTTTTCCCCTGGGGACAATTTTGAACAATATTTACTTGGGAAGTAACCAATTCTTCCTAAACACTTTCCTTTCCACCAATCTGGGTCTGACGTATCAATAACAGTGACCTTATAACCTGCTTTAAGGTCCAATTCATCCTGATGTCTAGATTTGAAGTTGTACAGCACGACGTACAGATTGGTTGGTAGTAAACGATGTGGTTTAGACTAGATATCAAAAAGAATCTGTAGAATTCACTTCTTCATCATAGTCTTTTTAAATCATAGTTACCTTCCCACCGACTGGACTTGGACATGGTGATGTACTAGCTGAACTCGGGGACTTTTCATTATCATCTGGAAGTTCCACAGATGACATTCGGATGTTCTTTGCTGAGAGTAAACGCCTGTTGTGTACTGGGCTAGAGGGCGCTGTAATACCAACAATTTTAATATATCCTTAGAGTTAGAAGAATAACACATGCCATGCTATTGATAAAATATGATGTTAGCACTATAAAAATTCTTTGTACAAATTAAGAGCGACAACATTAAAAGATTAGCATATTACTGCATCAACGGTGCGTACTTGAGTTAGACTCGCTTGCGTTGGATGTAACTTGAACCTGTTGGCAATGCGGCGTCACGCGCAGCGTACCAAGATGGCTGACTTGTGGAACTGCGTGCATGTGTCAAACAGTGAGAGACAAAGAGTTGGAGAGAAAAAAAAACATGCACAAGATCGAAAATGATACAAGATACAAGTGAAGTGAATTGTTTTAAACTCCTCATAAATTACTACGAAATATTAAAGATATAAGAAAAGTTTTTTACTTAAGAAATTAACCGTGTTTTAATTGAAAATTAAGTATGACTTGAATAAACATTAAGTCAATTAAATGTTAAAGAGATGAAAAATGTGCGTAATAAGAAAAACTTCAAATCTATTTAGTTCGAGAAGTAGTATCAATTAGAAAGAAATTCTACGTATTAAAATATCACTAACATTGTATCCTTGAGGATGATCCTTGATTAGAATGTGGATCACTCGTGTTGGTAGCACCTCGATGCTGCCGACGCTGCACATGTTCCGTACTTTCAGGCGAATCCAAGGACAAAGACTTCATACGCAGATTCAACTTTTGACGACGTGGCGAATGTGGCGCTATAAAATGGCCGCTACATGTTAGTCAACACACCGAGCATTATTCCTGTAAAGTCTTAACACTTATTCAAACCGACTAACAAGTCTACTGTACATGCTCAAGATCATAATTAAGTTTGAGCAGCTAACAATACCACAACTAAAAAGCATCCCACAAAATGCAACTTTTACTTAGAAACAGTACTGCACATTAAAACATTAAAACTTCAAATTAAAACAGATCGAAGTTGACTAGTTTAGACAAACACAAAGTCTACAAAAGTTGGCAACACTACGGCGGTTATGATTAGAAAAGTTACAGGTGTTGCAATTAGTCAAAAACAACAATTATTTGACGGGTAATAGTTAATACTAGCTATGCAACCATGTATACTTTTTTGGTTGTTAAATTGATTGCATAAGAAGCTTGTACCCTCAGTGCTATTACTTCTAACTATGCATAAAAAATACTATTAATTAATAGGATAATAATTTAAAGTCACCAATCGTTGTCTGGTACAGACCGACATAAAGATTGTGCGCCATTGTTTTGTTTTTAAAATTGCCGGCGCTTGACGAGTTCTTCATGCTTGTTCTCATCCCTAATGGCCGGGTACGCATACAAAACGAAAAGAGAAACAGAAAACAACCACACATAGTATTTCCAGCTTAGTCATTAACTCAAAAGAACAACTAGATGTAACCTAAAACTTATGATTGTCTAGAAATCATAATCAATTTTGCTATCAGTCTGCTAGTTGCTAGTATCTAGATAATTAATCTAGCGCCATCTATTAAAAAGCTCTAAATTTTAACTCAGCGTTTTCTATGATGTTATTAAGCACACTATCGAGCACATTGACAGAATTTAAGAGCTGTTTGATGAAGTGGAAAGTGTTGTAGTGGATGTGGAAAGATTCTTGCTGGTGCATGAGTGGTTACTATGTGCTGGGTTAGGTTAGGTATGCAATGGCTATTAAAACTTTTCGTTCTCTTGTTAAACTGTCAAAAAATAAATTATACTTGAACTTGACTAGAAACTGAGATTGTAACTTTGATCGGTATTTTTATATATTATGTCATATAGTAACAATCATAAATTAACAACAAATTAAATCGTAATTAAACGTAAACGAGAAACATACAAAGTGTGCAACGTTGCTTTATTTTCGGGACACTTTTTGTTTATCTCTTGCTAATTCGAGGAAATTAAGTAGATTGAGCTTCAGTGTTTTTTGTTGGACTTGCTGGCACCGTTGGCGCTGCTGGAGGTAGACTGCTTTTTAGTAGAGGTGCACCGCGCCCCCTTTGAGGGAGAAGGCGACGGTGGCGGGTGCGCATTGGACGTCGAGGGCGGCATCAGAAAGGTTTCACTGCCGCTGCCTCCGGTACAGTGCGGTTGTAACCCGTTACCGTTCTCGCACTCGGGACTGAGGATGAGTGGCTGGCCGAAAGGCCGTGTGCCCGAGGCGTCGGTCGACTTTCTCTCTATATGAACGCAAATTATAATAGACTGCAATTGATTGCAACTGGTCAAAATAAAGTCAAAGATAGCCACTGCAAACAATCGCGTTAGTCTTAAGCGAATGCAACTGTCAGAAGTCAAAGAGACAAAAATCACTTCGCTCCATCTCTCTGATGTTTCATCTCTTGTATCAGGAGGCAACAACAGAAAAATCAATTTTTTCAAAAAGTTTATTGGCTTTGGTTTTAAGTGGTTGTTCTTGATTTAGTTAGAATTCTAGTGCTACTTTAGCAGCTACCATGATGAAGCTTTCTAGGTTGGTACAGGAACTAAAAAAATGGAATGACATATGGAGGCAAGCAATAAACTTGTTTAGAAAGAAAGAGGCAATTTAGACACATTTAAGTGCGGGAATTGTGGAAAGGGTAAGCCAAACAAAGAGGGCAGGGTGGAACATGAAGATGCAAAACATAAATACTAAAAATATACATGACAACATGAAACATGACAATTGAAGGTATGTACATTGAAGAATGACAGCAAAAGAAAAAAACAAGTTCTAAAAAATAACAGTTAATTTTTCTTCACCGCACTGTTTATTTTTGTGGAGCAGAGAGTATCAATTGTTATTAACTGTTATTTTCTTATAGACGACGTGTATAGTGTAAGCGTATCTGACGCGTACTTTCAGGCAGAGAGATGGAACGATGGCCGGGGGAACCGCGTCTCGACCTCGATCCGAAGCCGGTAAGGCTTTTCATCCCGGCGAAAATCCTGCGCCGCATCGATGTGCCTTCGCTGCCAGTGGGCGGAGTACCACCGGATTGACCCTGCCCTTGCGACGTCCTACGATCTACACCAACCAATCACAATCAATAAATTGCGGCGCACAACGCTCAACACACTACGCACGCCTAACACTGTCTTAGCTGCAAGTCATAAGCGACGCCCATTGCACTGTAAGCCCTATGGAATGCAATCAATGATTGACATATTAAAGTGATCTTGTTAATTCTTAAAAATGAGATCAAGGAGAGCAAAAAGTTTTAATTTCCCTTCTCAGTGTTTGAAGTAGTAGGATTTATTCTAGAGGTTAGATTTGGAGATGTGGATTTTGAAGGTAAGGTATTTCAGAAAAAAAAAACGTAGAATCATGCGCTCAAAAATGCTTTGTTTCATAGTTTAATATTACTTTAAAAATTGTTTAAAAATCATAGACATAAAATCATCAATTGTTGTTTTAAATAAAGAGTTTCTGAGCACAAGGACAAACCTGAGCTGGTTGAGCAAGGAACGGGATTAACAACGCACAGACTGGAGCCAGCAGGGCGTGGTGTTGCACTTGGTGGGCGTAAACCAAGTCGATTAAGATTTGTTCCTGAGGTAGAGGGTGTTGCTCCACGTTCTAATTGTATGCCCACCGTAGGCGTGCCTACACCAGCCCCACCGGCAGCCAACTGCTGCTGCACCAACGGATGGCCCTGTTGTGACTGAGGTGGCGTCTTGGTACTCGATATCTCGCCGGCTTGTTTGAGCACTTGATAGATGAGGTCCACCTCGGAGGTTTCTGCTTCACGCGCAAAATGGCGGTATAAGCGAATGCAACAAACACATCAAAATCAACAATGATAACAACAAAATCCCAAAATTAAGATAAGAGCATCAAATATTAAGGGATAAATTCTGTCATAGAAAAACATCTCAAAACAAAGTTAAGATGATTGAGGAATCGTTAGTTAATGTTAGGATACGATGTATATCGTCGGCCATGTTTCGACTACCTATAGAGTTGGGCGTAAAGTTGACGGACGGTTGTGGGGACCGGCTCGAGTCGCGAATCGACAGCTGGCGATTGATCGTTGGCATGCCTGAGTATGTGTCATCGAAATAACCTAATAAGTTTTATATACAATGTGTCCAGAGAATACTTCAATTACAAATATAATTGGTAACCAACTAAGAAGAAGCAGTAGGAGGGAAATTAAGAACTCACTCTCTTCCTCGGTGGCTGTGGGTTCCATGGCCTTAGTCTCAATTTCAGAGGTGGATTTCTGACGTCTTAGGAGACGGGCTTTGGCTGTGCATTTGTTAGCTTTATCCTGACAGCCCAAGTGAACATTCAGTTTACATATTCTGCATTTTAATCCTTGTTTAGTATGACCTGCAATAAATGAACAATATACTTATAATCTAAGTGTCTTTTCCCATTTCAATTTAATCAATTCATTTACCTCGTAAAACTTGTGAGCAAACATCACACGGCGTAATCTTTTTATAAGTATACTCTTGAAAATTATGAGCGTCCGGATCACCTTTCAGCAGTTCCTTAGTAGCTGCAGATCCATTTTTCCTACACCCAATCAAACTCATTACGAACAATTCAAGCACAAGCAGTATTTTTAAACCACGTCCACTTGTAATTTGTTCAATATTAGGGACGTTACTCCGCACTAGCAACACTAGCAACAACACCGATACTATTGTTTACTGACACAAAATACAGGCAGTCACAACAACTTGATCCAAGAGAGTGCGCGAAAGTCATAGAGTAGATAGAGAAGAAAGAGTATTCATACAACGTGCCGCAATAACACCTAGAGCTACATAGTTGGTTTGAGTAGACGTTGACACATGAATCGTAAATAAGTTTTGTGAGAACGAATGAAACATGTAAAAATGAACAAAAGTGCTTCAAGAATCGATACTAGCTTAAAGTGTACATTTCAATTATATTTGATGTTTAGTCAAGTATGAAAAGATTGTAAATGTATATTTGGATGTCTATAATCCTTAAAAGTTTAAAATCCATCAAAAAGTCTGTATCACACGATCCACTCAGTACAAGCAAGCGACTGTCTAGCACTGTCGTTTAAAGAGAGAAAGACACAGAGAAAAATGAGACGAAGAAAAACAGAGAAGCATTAATGATTGATTGACTAGACAAGGCTAGCGTGTACACAAAATATATGGGGGTATACAATGTGCGGTAAGAGTGGGAGCTGGAAAAACTCCTACTTTCATTCCACCTTATGGTGTGCTTTTTGCTTGCACAAGATTTATCGTATTGAAAGAGCGAATGCGCATACCTCATCTGTATGATCGTAGATACAGCGTGGTACATTTGGTTTTTTCTTTAGGTTGAGGTTTGAACATGACGACATGTTTGACGATTAAACGTAATCGGTTGGTGTGTGTGAGAGAGAGAGAGAGTAAAAGACAAACAAATTGATTAAAATGCAAAAATTACTCCATCAAATCATACCTAGAGGGTAATTGATTAATAAACATTAAATGATGTTACACTCAATTAAATGATGATTCTAATAATATATATCAAAAGGATTACCGCACAGGAATGTGACGTAAGATGGTGCTACTTACTTGTCAGCTTCCGGTGGTGGCGTTTTGAGGCTTTTGAAAGCCTTCAACCACTTGGTCTTCATGCTACCCTGCGACGCGTTAGACATTTTACGTTCGCGACCGGAATCACTGCCACCGGCCGAACCCGAGGCGTTGTCCAACTTATTTGAAAAAAGCTCTTTCTGCAAAAAAAAACTCTCTATTTTAGTGATGACGTAACGAGTATATTGACGAATGCAAATAGGTGGATGACGTGAGGTTGCTCGAATAAACGAAAGGTTGAGTTGTTAATTTAGCATTCAGGTTTAATCACAGTGCTAATATCTGGCTAAAAAGAAGAAAACGAACATGGGATTGGAACGAGTTGTATTCAAATGCACGTAAATAGCAATTAAGAAGAGTGTATTGTATTGATTTCTAAATCGGATTATGTGCTAAGGTTAGCACATCATTACCACATTAACATGAGGGACTAATTTAAATTGAATCATATTATATCGCTGTGCGGCAAGTATTTGTTGAGATACAGATAAGAGAGAAATCTAATTAGAACTTGGACATAATGCTCTAACTGATTACAATCAATGTCAATCTAAGATAATTGAATTCAGGAGCATTTGATCAAAATTGAATCTGAACTGGCTCAAGTTTAGACGACTCAGCTAAATGTAAACACCCGGATGTCAGCGTGAGTTCGAAAATTTGTGGTTGAGAGAAAATTGGAATGGGAAGCGAGAAATCAATAAAGCAGTAAACTCAACAAGAGTTGATAAGTTGATTCTATGGTTTACTCTAATACTCTATATTTAGTTAGTTTAAAACTCTTTCATTTGTTTTCACTGTAAACGGATTAACATTTAATCCAACTTTATGTAAACTACAATTTTTCAGTTTTATTGTACCCTATTTCCAGTTGTAATAAATTTTGTTTTTAGCAAGAGAAAAATTATACCGTGCAAGATTCATCAAGCATCAACATTGCGAACTAAATGACCTAAATAATGGCGCTTTGAAAAACGTGGTTTATTTGTGCACTGACATAGCTTGCATAATTAATTTATCGTTTAATGGCACCAGCGGAAGTAACCGGAGAACAGAATAAGAGAAAATCGTGAAAATTCAAATAAACATAGTGTTTCTACTTGAGCAGAAAGCTATTATTGTGTGTATTGAAGAAAATGCAATGTTTTATGCAAAATCAGTTTTGAATTGTTTTGTTTCCGAATTAAATTACTAGTATTTTAAGTCGTCTGACTGAAGCAGTAACAACGAGATCCATATTCTGAGGACACGTGTTCAAATCCTGCTAAAGATACATCCAATATAATAAATACTCTCACAGAATTCAGTTCCAATAACGGCTATTAATTCTAGTATTTGATGCAGCATAATAGAATGAAGGTCAAGTACGGTGTTGACATGGTGTCAGTATAGTCCAGAAATTACAAAAAAATAGTTCTAAAAAATGAAATAAACTACAGTAAAAACATGCTGTATCAAATAAAAATTTGAAAAAGTCTCGGCGATAAACGACGCTTTTAGAAATGATAAATTTGTATTCTTTTTTATTTCTAAAGTATTGACAAAAATTGGTACATATTCCAGGATACGTCAAAATGTCAAAGATAAGTATCTGGAGGTAAGTACTGACTAGAGAACAAAAAGAATCATAAATATAAAGAAATGTAGAGACAGTAATACTTGATTTGTTTTCGTCTCACGAGGTTTGCAAAGTTGAGTGCCACGTGCGGAATTGGTTTTGCCATTTGTTTTTTTTTTTTTGGAGACCGTTGACAACAAATAAAATTGTGCAGAAGTTAAAACAAAAAAAAAACAGGGGACAAAACAAGTAGTAACAAAACATAAAAAAACCTACATAAAAGTCTACGTCTGTAAAAAGCTAGATTATATGAGGTTATACCGCACGTATAAATATTTAAAAGTCAAATTATAAACTTTTAATTTTAGTAATTTTGATAAACGTCTGAACATGTCGGAACACGCTTCTTTTAGATAATCAATCCTAATCCTTAGATTTTAAGCATACAGATGAATGTTAGTTCTTATTTCTTATTTGCCTAATCTCACTATTTTTATATTATAATTATAAATTAGAATTAAACACATTGAATACAAGTATTGATTAATTTATGAATGATATGTCAGTAGATATGTTTGGTAAATTTAGAATCATATACTTATTGTAGTGTAACAAAAATTAATAATGTCAATTAATAATGCAAATTAACCAAATTAATAATTTCCATTATTAAAAAATAATTTTTTAACTACGTATACTTGTTTGTTTTTTTCACAATGATAACTTTATCAATCACTTTATATGCTTCAATACGACAAACCTAAGTAAAAGTAAATTACCTCCTATAAGTTAATGTTATAAACATAAATAATTCATTCTAGCATAAACTAATTTACAGCTACAATAACATGTGATTAGTGTTAATGTACTAAAGTAAACAATTTATCTCTTTTCTACCTCTAGCTCTCTTAGGTAACCAACTATACACCACCACAACTAGTATGCTTATTAGCAACTTGGTAATGTTGACTAAATAGATAACTAATGGTAATTGCAACTGAATAGCGTACCTTCTTTTTACCAATCACCCGATACATTTGAACGAGTTGAATAAGTGTTGTTGAATGTGATGTAACGAAGAGGAATAATTAATAGTGACGCACACGTGACTTAATAGACCTAAGTCGTTTTTTTTCTTGCTCCACGAGAAACACAAAGGTTCTAATTATTTTTAGAGAAAATGCGAGTCTTTCTTGGAAACAGAATACCGTTAGTAAATAATTTATGATTGGATTTATACAGAGAAAGACAAGAAAAGTTGGGTTATGTCAAAAAATTGTTTAGAATTCTTACCAAATGAGTGCGTAAACTCATCCACCCCATTTAAAATGTTTACACGTGAATACGCGGATTAAGGTTAGGTTTAATTAAATTAGCTGCTTTAAGTAACTAAGAATTAATTGATTCTACCGGGATATGCTTTAATTCCTAACAATATATCTTTAAATTTGCATCAACAACACTAAAATTTCAATCAATAACAATTTATTTACAACAACGCCCCGATTGAAGTCAAATCACAGACTGATTGCTTAACTGCACTTTATCACCCCCAAACTAACCACTAAACTCTTAATATTTTCTGCTAAATTATTAAATATGTGGTTTAATGCGGCTTGCACAATGCGGACGCGCGTGTGAAAAATGTGTCAACTGCGCTCGGTAGCGGGCGACGCGCAAGGATGCCGCACAAATGTTGGGCGTCTGATGTCCTAGGGTAGGTCAAAAATTATCGACGTTTCTAGGAAAGCGTGCGCGCGACTCGCCCTAAAATGTAGGCTACAGTGCAGAGATACACGCGATGCGCATTGTTAAAAGCAGACAGAAGTGAAGCAGAAGCTGTGGAAATGAGGGTGAGTTAGAAAAAGGAAGAGAGTATTTGAGGGTTAGAACTGCGTTCACTACTAACCGTTAGATGGCAAATAAGATACAAATGAGTGTATTGTGTAAGGTACACTTTAGTTGAGTTTACAAGAATGAATGACTCAGGTTTAAATCAAAACTAACGACAAGGAAAAGCGGTTTATAAATAATAAATAGTTTGTCACATTATTTAACGCACCCTTTGAGCCCCTACCAAAACCCATGAAATGAATATCACGAGATTATAATGAGCTTAAATACTTAATTCACTAACCTGGGCATGTATAGCACTAAGGTGCAACTGTGCCACACGTAGATCAAACCGCTTCATACTGATATCCTCCTGGATCTCGTTGGCCTTGTTGAAAAGCTGTGCTTCCACCGAACGCTGTTGTAAACGAATAAGTGTCTCCAGCGCATCGTTGATTTGTCGTATCTGCACGTCTAAGTCAATCGCTTCTTTGCGCAGCGCATCATGTGAGGGTCGCACCTGGACAGCGGACAAGCGATCTATCACCAGCTCATCTTTTAATGGGGGTGGAATATTATCCTGAAAATGACATAATTGAATTAGTCAATTTGAATCTTTTGCTGATTGGGATTGTTAGCCAAGTAGAGAAGTCCTTACGTTATTAATGATTGGTCCATCTTCACCATCACCATCTTGTGGCGGAGGCGGGGGTTGTGGTGGGACAAAAAGGCGTTTCAAAGGTAATGCACGTCCTTGGGGTACTGGAAGTGCACGTGCCAAGTGCACTAGGTCGTTGGTGGAGTTGACAGCCTTGCATTGGGAAATTAAACCTTCGTAGCGGCGGTTTTGTTCGCTTGCCTGAGAAATAAATTCTGTTAGGTTAAGTTATATTATGTCACTTTAACAGTTTACTTAAACTACTCTTGAACAATTTAATAGGACGCTGATCAAACAATGTAAGTACTTAGTTCTTCACTTCACAAACTCCATCACAAGCTAAGAAAAAAAAACCTCTTAAGTAAAAGACTCCCAGATTGAGAAACCTTTATATTCAGGTAAAAATATTTAACAATAAACAATTAGCAGAAGTAAACCACCGTCGTTCTGCTTCAAATAAAAGAGAATTCTTTATCCGAAACAACAAAAATTTAAAGTTTGTTTGTTCACTTTAAAAATAAATTAAATTCATTATTAATTTTTGTCAATTTCAATTTATCTCTGACAATGAAATAAAAATTTAAAAAAAGAACGCAGAAAGTTGCTACAATTGGAGTACATGCAGATTATGCACTTCATCCAAACTCCATCTGAGCTACCTTGATGTGATAAGCTGAGGACAAGTGTCCTCAAGGAATCTAAGAAGTTCAACTTTTGCTCTAATAACTTACTTAAACAAGTTAAAAATTGTCTATCAAACTAAAAAGTGCCAAGGATTCTCTAACTAATCTTCTAGTTTTACTGATACGTTAATACTTTATTATGATTGGTTTAATATAAAACAAAGCAAATAAAGTAAGTAAATCTAAGATATATTTGAGGTTAACTCACTCTTGCTGCAACCACTTCAGCACCTTGAATCACTGACTCCGTGAGTGTCGCACATAGATCAGCATAGATCTCTTCCAATTCCTGCAACAAACAAAAAATACCTCAACCCTTTTCTTTACACCTGAATGTAAATTTACACTGATAGTATAAAATTAATTAATTCTATACATTCTTAAAATTACCCAGTTAATTAATTTAATTCTGTTTTTCCTTAAGGCTGCCTATCTTGCATTGATGAGGATTAATTAAAGTTTATTGTGCGCTGTGCTTTACATAGCACAGAAAAATATTTATTCATGTTGATTATTATCAAAGACGTTGCCTATATAAGTATGAACCAAATGTGATATCGACCTAGCCTAAAGCATTCCCATACATCCTTCCTTTCCTTTGTGCATATTTTCCTGTTTTTCATGACTAAGAATATGGATATGGCACGCTATTAAAATGTCTTTGCATGTCATAAATATTTATGTCAGATTCTTATTTTTAAATATTTTATAGTTGATTATTACTTTGATTTAAAATTGTATTTTACGCCTGGTTTTTATATATTGTTCCCGAATGCCTTAATTATAGCGCCATCTATTCTATAGTTTTAGGTACGCAATTTTGTAGGTATATTAGTACGATGAAGCTAATGATGAGTTTTTCTAGTGCTTTGTTTTTATCTGATTGCTTTGCTTGCACTACAATAAAGCCTTGCCGTCGATTTAACTCGAGCCGCAGCAATCGCGATTGACAGACAATTTTCAAGAGCTGCCTGAGTGCATTCATCCATCAGTCCCAGAGATCTCTAGTGATTTTTGTCAAAATTATCGATCTATCAAAATCACTCTCAATTTGACTAGGACTCGAATAACTTGCGCACTCTGTCGGAAACTCATTTACAATACTCAGAATTAATCAATTTCTAAACATACGAATTAATTTATATCTTGTAATATGTAGATACATGTGATAGTACGATATCTTGGAATAAAGATGTGTTAGAGATTTTTAGAAGTAAATCTTTTTGTTGTTTGATGTTATCGCCCTTGGAGGCGAGCGCGGAGGTGGCGAGTGTATTGTCTAAACGTCTAGAGTTACCCGTTATCCTATTACATTCTCGGCCAACGTAGGGTCAAGGGAGTCAAGGATGCATGTCGGGCGAGACCCCGGGTGTTCTTTAATTAATATTAAGCAGCCACTCTCAGTCCTCTCGCAGCCATGTGCAATCGCCTGCGTGTTCGTCTTTTTTGGCTGGGATCGTTTACAAAATTGAAATACCTCATCGTGTGTAATGATATATGAAAAGGTGCAGATAGTTATGTTATAAATTAGTGCAGATTAAAAATGGAATATTTTTCAAATGTCAGTCTTAATTAGACGACAAGTTTTAGTTTGAGAGATGTATTTGAGAGCATAGTTAAATTTAAATTAAATAATTAAACTTTGGAAAAGTGAATAATGATTAATACTTGCAAAACTTGTTCAAATAAGTAATAAGTTTGTTTCTGGTCTATTATTTAATTTTAACCAAACGTAAATAATATAATTTTCCCCAAAATATTATTTAACATTTTTGAAACTTCAACTAATGCAATTATTTTCTTGATGTAATATTTTCCGTGTATTTAATTCTATTTATAGCTGACCTTAAATATCTCTGTCAATTTAAATTCAATTGGATTTAAAACTAATGTTTGAGGTAGAAGTAGTTTTAAAAAGAAAATTAAATAAAAACGTTTTTGACACTTTACTATTTGGATGTTAAATATTTTCCAAGTTCTCTAATTAAATTAATTGATTAATTGTCATTATATTCTCAACGACAAAACTGAATTATTTAAGACCAATTAATTATCTAATCTATGACAATCAAGATATAAATTCATAAATAACAATAGTAATCATTGTACTAATATAATTTACTAAATTAGTTATTAATAAATACGAAATAAAAGAACAAAATATTTTCTTTTATATTTATGGCTATTACTCCTTCATTCTAGCAATTTCTCTTATGTTATATTGTTCATCTACTCTTTCATCTTCACTCGCTTTTCATCTCAACTTTATTCTTCTGACATCTAAAAATCTTTACCACTTCTGCTGTTCTTAAGACTCAAACATCACTCTCAATCTACTCTCTACACATCTCTTCATTATTGCATTATTAAGTATAATTACAAAAGTCACAAGTCAATTTTTACTGCAATCACGTCTCTATTTAGTTAATATTACAAACTATTTTGAACTTTAGTACAATTTTATATGCTTTGAGGTAATATTAATGTAAATTTGTTGAATTTAATCTTTGTGGAATCTAAGATAAAATTTAATCGCATTTACGTTTGGGGTACATTGCTGTCTAGACGCCATTAATGCCAAAAAGTACACACGTGTTATTCATCGCCCGATGGCGATAGTTCAATGTAATCAGCTTTACACCAGAGTGGATTGACGTTAATTTTATATCACATTCAGAGTTTGTTGAACTAAACATTAAGTTCGTTTTTATTGTCAGTCGGAAAATTTGCGTGGAGTGAAGAAAAACAATAAAAGTAAGTTGATAACAAAGATTTAGTGTGATTATTCGAAAAAGTGAAGGAAAACAAGAGCATAAAAAATCAGATGGCTATCAATGTTAGAAGAAGAGAATGTAAAGTACAATATCATCTAACAAAAACAAATTGCATTGTGGGTACTGGAAAAAAACATGATCAATCAGTATATAATGATTGCAGTGTATTTCACTCACGCAATCTCTCAACAAGTTGTTCAGTTTCCCACCAAACGCGTAATTCTCATTTTCATCGCGTCTAAACAAACAACTAGCATCAGTTAGTTGATGCTGGGATATAAATCTCATTCGCACGTTGAGGTTACCTGTTAACGCATGCAACCAACAATGTATCAAATATTATAAACCGCATTTATTAAGTTTTGGTTGAAATAGCTTAGCTTGTCAGCTAATTTGTTTAGTTGTTTATATTTTCTATTTGCTGTTTCGTACCTTACAATACCAATGTATATATGGGTATACATTTGTTTTAGTTTTTGTGTTTGAGTTTCCGCATCGCTGATGGATTTACTCATTCACCAAATAAATGCTACTGTACATCATCAATAATGTCAACGCCGGGTTATAATATACGTACGCAACATGATGTGTGTGAATGTGTGTGAGGATAATTATAAGTGACAGGTGACATGTCGAGATGAAAAATGTGAGTTATTGATATAAAAATTGAGAATTTTTGATAATGCCATAGAAAAATTTAGATGGAAGAACAAAATTGCAATAATCATAGAATTTTGTTTACTTTGGTGCAATAATTGTACCAAAATTGAAACTTTTTTCTGTTTTCAATAAAAAAGAAATGAGGTTTTTTGAGTTTTATCAAGTTTTGACTTTTGACAATGAAAGTGAAATTCAATATTAAATCATTCTGAATAAAAAATATTTGTATCAAGAACACCTCACTGAAAATAATAGGTAAATAATATTTTACTACACGTTTAAATGTACAAGAGGATATTGAATTATTGTTTTGCAATTGAGAAAGTGAAGGAAAACAAGAGCATAAAAAATCAGCTGGCTATCAATGTTAGAAGAAGAGAATGTAAAGTACACTATATATCGTGTAATAAAAAAATATATCGAAAAACTTGTACTCTGAAATATAATTAACCTAACGTTCTTATGTAATCAATCAGTTTATACATTCCAACGTTTTCTAATAAAAACCACGCTATTCATTTACGCTCCAACTTAATTTATTCCTAATTTTTGTCACAAACAACTTCTTGAGTTTAATTCAAGTGGTGACTTTTCCTTCTACAATTTTCAGTTATGCTGAAGGTGCTTTTGCCAGCGTCAAATATTGAATTTGAACATTCTGAAACAGGCAAATGCTAGTAAAGTAAAAGGAAACTGATGAGAATCTCCGGTTTGGAAAAGCTTTCATGTAAATTTAATGTCTTCAACATTATCTTGAAGACATCTGGAGATTCAGCAACATTTTATTTAAGAACTGATTTAATTTTTGAATAAATTTTACAAGAATCTTTAACTTTTGTGTTTTTGAATTTAATCGTATTTTCAGTACCATTTTTAAATGTTTAAAATTAAGAAAAACAATTAATATCTAAGGAATTAATCTTGAACAATACACTTCACAGAGTAAAGATAAATTTTATGAGATTATTTTTATAAAGAAAATGTGATTGAATTAGAAAAAATATCGAAAGATCTCAAAATCTCAAATCTCAAAATATAAAATTTATGAAATTTTAAATAATAATATATCATAAAATGCTAGAAAACTTAAATAAATTAAAAATTGTTAATTGACTAGGTCAGGGGTTGGAAACTTACGGCTCTCCAAAGCATCAACGTAAATACAGAAAAAAAAACATATAGCATGAGCGTGTCGTTACTACTGCCAAAAATGTGTGGGAAGAATTACAAATTATTGTTTTCTTTGTTTTTTCATCTGTTTTGCCGATTTATCTCGCACGCTGCACCTTAGGGTACAAGAGTCTATTGTTTCATTAATCAACATTGAAATAGTGTTATGTTCAGTTTATCTTATCGAAGAATATTCTTTTCATGTATCCGGCGTATTAGTTTTATACATTGTCAATCCTTTATCTTAAGAATGCTACACAAGGAGACACTAAACTCAAACAAAATTTAATGTGCGGCCCGCGTTTTTTTTTTTTTTTTTGAAATGGCCCTCCGTCTGAAAAAAGTTTCCGACCTTTAGACTAGGTTATGAAAATTACCTAGCCATTAAAAAAAATAATAAAAGAAAGACAGTTTTGATAAGTTTGTGTTGTTATCAAGTTTCAGAGACAAAATTAACGCTTTAAATTGCAAATATAATCAAGTTTAAACTTATTTAACAAAGCTCATAAATAATTTTTGTTGCTCTTTGTTTGTACATATAGTAAATTAATTATAACCGCATTATGACTTAAAGTTTTAATTTAATTCATCGTTATAGCATCATGCATTTTCAAGATGCAAAATATGCACCTGTAAATTAATTAAATGCGTGGATATTTTTTAATTAAACCGACACAGTGTACTCTATCTCCCTTATTTAATTAAAACTTGAATGTTTACCGACCTGCAGTAGTTGTGGTAGAGTCTCTTTGCCATATTCATCCAGCATGCCGTTGGTGGCGTGCAGTTGCTGGACATATGCGTTGTGGCTGTTGAAATATCCACTGAGAGTTTCGGTTGACGGGACTGACAGATACAGAAGGTATGCACTTTTGTAATCCTGCCGGCACTACAAAAATGAGCAACAAATTATATTATTAGCAGTGTTGAAAGAAGAAATAACATGCATGCAAAACACACTTTATATTAGTTGTTAAAAATATAAAATTTACAGTTTTATTTAATTCATCACAATTCTAAATAAGTAGTAACACTTATTTTTTGCTTTCAAACTTTAAAAAATAGATATTTATAGATTATAATTTCAAAGAGAAATACTTCATATTGTTCTGCTTAATAACCCAGGGGCTTCGTCATGTTTTTAATGTTTAAATTCGAATTCTATAAATTAGATAATGTTTTAGTACTTATAAATTATTAATTTTAATAAACTTTTTAAATTAAAATTATTAGTGGTATTCCCTAAAGTTTTAATATAATTTCATCTTAGGTACATGATGAATTGCCCTTGTTGAATGGCAATACCGTTGTATTTTAATAAATGTATACCGTAAAAGTGTTTATTTTAATTATAATTAATAAATAAACATTGACTTAACTTGACACTTATTATTCCAACTTAAAATTATAATGTTTACCTAAATTAAAATTAAACTTACCTTAACAAGCTTTTCTTCGGTTTTGGCAATGATTGTTTCGTAGCTCTCGCGATGCGTAAACACCTTACGTGATTGAATTTTCCGATAAAATGATTTTTCCAGCAACGGCCTAGAAACCTGCCGCCCTAAAATAGAGGCGATATCGCCAAGTGCTTGCGAATCTATCTCTACTTCCTGCAGTAGTGTTTCCCAAGTGTGGAAGATTGAACTAGTGCACGCAGGTCTATAAAAAAATCATTAAAATTACTAAATTACTTATAAAACAATATATTAGGTGAAAATAGACAGAGTAAATAAAACCATCTAGAACCTTACCTTTCTTTCCTTAGTTCTCCATTTCTTTTTCGGAAACCAGCAACTAGATGTTGTAATTCTGCCGCATGTTGTTCGTACATCTGACTTAATTGTTGTGTAAAGTCCGAGACTAGAACAGAGTTTACCAAATTAAACACAAATTCCAAAGTTCTATTACTGAACAAACAGAAAATAAAATATTTATCTTGCATAACACATTTTCTTGTTTTTTTCTGAATTAATAATTGTTTTCTGACATTCAAACCCTGTTGTACTTATGCATTTTGCTGTTTTAGGTATTTTAAAAATATTTCATAGATTTCAAACCACTGACAAGATTAGGTTAAGGTTGGGCTTTACTACGTTTCCTGTGAATTAATGTTGCGACAAACTATGTGATGCATATAATAAGCAAAAACCTTCAGCATTCGTTTTTGCATTAAGACAGGGGTAAAACAAGGATAAAACGATGTAGTGGAAAGTATAGAGAATCTCGAAGCAGAAACGAGAAAATCTACAGCCACACGGAGTTCCTTTGAGTGAAAGTTGGTGAAAAAAGTAAACAAAAAGATGCAATGCATTTTGAATGTTAAGAAATAAAATGCAGGAATATTTGTTTTGAGAAACTTTGTAGAAATTATGAATGTTATGTAATATGTAAAAAAAAAAGAAATAAGGATAAAACGCAATAAATGTAAATTTATTTGAATTTCTGTGAAAAATGTCTTGTTTAGGTAGTAATTCTTTATCCGAAACAAAGTTTAAATCTCAACAAATAAAATACGTTCTTTATTGAGTCATATATAGTAAATTATTAATATTAATTATTTTTCCATAACAATAGAAAGACAAAAGAAAAGATGAAACTAAACAATCAGTCAAGAAACAATCAAGAAACAATTAAACAATTATGTCATTGCTACAATTATATATCATGATCCATTTGGTAATTACAATTTTCTAATATAATTTTATACAAACTTAACATGTTTCGCCTCTTTCTTGCACCAAATATTTCAAATTAGTTTTGTGCCAATGGCGAGAAATGGGTTGCATGTCAAAACTATCAGATTACACATTGCATCCCGGTATCGACCTCATCTTAGCGCCTGCATTTTTAAGTTTCACCAACTTTTCCTTGAACCCTTCGCACAACAAAAATAAAACCAACTTATTGACACTCCTTGAAGACTTTTACATAGAGAAAGCAAAAAAAATGGACGTGTGAGGAAGAAATATAATACGCTGCAGAGTTTTCTGCACGTGAAAGTAAAAAAACTGGGAGATTTAATAAAACTTTATTTTACAAATCTCGTCTAAGATTGACATCTGACATGTCAATATGAAGAAATATACATATAAAAGATATGGGATGAAAAACTCAAAAAAATTCTCTTACTGAAAAGTTTTAGCAAGTTTTCCGAAAAGTTGATTTATGTGTAAGACGAAAGGTGTTTGATTCATAAATCTAGTTTTAAGCAAACTTTTTGTTATTTTGATTAAATTGATGCATGTAATTTAACGTAAGTAAGTTCAATTAAATTATAATTAACCTTTCAAAGAACAAAATGAAATCAAGAACTTGAGTACTACAGTGACATATTGAAAGCTAAACAAACTCATCTTGCTCTGCCTCAATGCGATATTGCAACGAGGATATTATAATACTTCATCAGGGAGGTGGCGCAGCATGGCAACAGGAAGGCCGCGATGCTGGTTTATTCCGAGCAGCCACCACGTTTCCACGCAGTGTGTCACGTTTACTTGTTGCACCCCCTAGCAACGCAAGATACTCAGCTACTGGCGTTGTTCTACTCTGCCGCCTCCAACGCTCTCGACTTTAGTAACAATAATGTTATGTTAAAATTACACTCACACCATGAAATGGAATGTTAAAATCATGAAAAATGTTTTAGTGTAAAGATGCTTAGATGTAAATTGAATTGCATACAGTAAATTTCATTTATAAATCAACAATATCAACATAAAGGATATTCTAAAAGTGAATTTAAACGTTTAATAAATAGAATACCTTATTAAATAAAATATAATTCTTTGAATTACAATGAATGTTTGAATATTTTACATAGTTTCTGGTGCCTTATCACTCTCTTTATTACAAATTCATCGAAATATTGACAAAAATATTAACAGGAAATAGAAATCCACAAAAACAAATTCAAGTTAATACGTAATGATTAATTATTATTGTATACCAATTATTTGGCCATAATGCCAGCTTGGTTGAATGGCTACCGGTTCGTTTATTATTACTTAGCGCAGTCGATGCTTAACCCAACCGGAAACTGATGCATCGTAAAAGCTACAATTTATGGTCTCGTAATGTGTTCATTATTTGCGTACAAAGCCTTTGTTACGGCTTTGGAAGCTTATAATGCAATTGGGATTTGTGCATATTACTATTATACATCATGTTATGCGTACAATAGTTGCATGAAAGTAATTTATTTATTGACGCATAATAAGTAAATAATTGATGGAAAGCAGGAAAACTGTAAGTGTAACAAAAGATAGTAGCTTGTGAATTATTACCAATCAAAATATTAATATAAATTTACATATACTAATTACACTTTGCAACAGTAAATTTCCGATCGAAATGACATAAACGGTACTCGACTAATTATGATGTGCTGAAAAATTAATTTCTTTAGTATCAATTAATAAATTGTTATAAAATACACCTAAACAATAATTACTGTAGTTATACGCTAATATATTAATTCAAAGACTAGAATTAAAATAATAAAAAAAAAAAACAATCAATTGCTTTGAGATAAATCAATCAATTAATTTGAGAGAACTGTTTTTTCAGCACATCATAATTAATCGTTAATATTATTTCAATCGAAAATTTGTTGCTTTGTAGTGGTATTTATGTATATAACGTTTTATTTGTTTATATTTACGATTTATTAAATTATCACATTCACTTCGAAAATATCGAAAATAAACATATCAGATTAATTTAGATAATTTAGTTTTATAATAGAAATTATTCGGAATGATTAAACACTTCCATTTTATAAATATTGAAATTCAGCAGAGTGGTAACTATATAATTTAAGCAAATCAAAATTATGTATATAAAGATATACTAAAATTGCTCTTTAAAAATTAATTTACTTTAGTCTATTACACATTGTTTAACGTTTTCTCTTTCTAAATATAAGAATATTCTATTTATTTAATTCCAGATTTACCTAAAAACTCAGTGCTACTTGCAATAATATAAAAGTATAATGTATTGACATATTAAATAATACTTGAATAAATTGTTAAAAGCTGTCTACAAGTTGCAAATATTTTTGTATGAGCTTGATGAGTTGCCTACATAGTTAGAAGAATACTTTTTAATTTTTTCGGTTTATAACATTATATTCTCTACCACCTTAATGATCTTAATTGTTGCACAATTTTATATTAAAATTTAATGTTTAGGATTAACTATTTGTTAATTTAATTAATCACAAAAGCATAAATAAGTTGTACATAGTTTTATCAAGTTATTACGAAGTAATCAACGACTATTCACTCAATAGGGAGTGTGAGAAATAGAATAATTGCTATTTGACTAACTTGCATGCTTCGAAGGCCTTTAATTTAAAGTTCTCGTTTTGTTGAACAAGATTAATCGTCTTTCAACTGAAATGAGGGCGCAAACAATAGTCTACAATGATCTGTGACTATAAGAGATGCAATCCAAACTGAAATGTTCTTCAAACGCACCTTGAAGGTTTTACTTATATTTATAATTATCTCTGCATTATCAATGCAACTCAGAATAATTTCCTAGCAATATGTTTATTTCTAACGGAGTAACTGAATTACTAGTATTATCACGTTTTCACACTCAGCGTGACGTAATATTTAACAATGTTTATTTAATTTATTAACTTGCTATTGGAACAAGACAAATAAAATATTTATACTTTGTACATTGAGATATCTTCACCTGCTATCTACACGCTGTTACTTGCTTCGTTTATTTTCAGAGCCCAAGACTTACAGGGCGCGTGTGTGGATGAATTATGCACATCCTTTCAGGTTGGGCCTTCTGTAGAACATGTAAAATTTATGTTTTGGGTACAACACGTGGCGTGTAGAGTAGTGCTATTGAATTATTGTTAAAATATTTAAATATTGAGACAGTTGATGTTTTCTTTTTTCATACTAATATATAGGAAACATATTTAGGAAACAATTGAAAACGCACAACGTAAATTATTGAATGAATTAAAGAAATAATAATAAACAGTTTAGACCTACGGTTCACGAGCCGTAAACGGCCCCTTAAAACCTTTTGTAAGGCCCGCCAAAGCACCCACATTTTTTAGGAAAAAAACAACAATTTTTAGCGTGAACGTGCCGTGACTAGTGACAAGAATGTGCCGGTCACATTCACACGGTTACAATGTTTTTTTTTAGCTGTTTTGTCGATTCATGTTTTACACTGCATTTGGGGGCACGAGGGTCTATTGTTTTATTAAACATCATTAAAATAATTTAGTGTTATTTCAATTTATCTTATCGAAGAATGTTATTTTCATGTGTCCGGCGTATTAGTTTCATAAATTGTTAATTTTTTCTCTTAGCCATGCCACAGAAAAAACACTAAAACCAAACAAAATTCAGTATTGCTCAAAACAACCTCACATTTTTCGATTAGAATTGCTAAACATATCGAACTATTTACGGATGGTGAGTTTATTAAAAAATATATTTTGATTGCAAATTAAGGAAATGTTTTTTAACGGTAAATTGTTTTTGTAAATTTATAATTTTTGTTCTCCGGCCATATTGTTATTATATTATGATAAAATACACATGTTCCAATGTGCGGCCCGTGCAAATTTGATTTAGACCAATGACTTTAGAAAAAAAATTATTCTTTGAGTGAATTTATTTTAAATTAAATTTGCAGCGTTATTATGTTAATTCATATCAAAGATCTACAACATTTAACCACGCATATTTTACAGGTTCTCACCTAGTTACTTTATATGTTATTAACATTCCTAATAGATTAAACAAATTAAATTAAATTACACTAATGTCAACTCTTATACTCTTAACTGATTTTGTTTTAATTAATTCGTTTTAATTACCTTAAAACAATTACCGGACAACCTCACAAAAATTCTTTACAATAATTTAACCTTCAAAAAACACAAATCAAGTTATTACGAATAAAAAACTTAAATGTAAAGAAGCAAGTAAATTGTATAAATTACTATCTAGTTTTAATTTTCTATGAGCTATTCGAATTAAATCTTTGATTGTCAATGTTAAATTCAGGAAACATCCAAATTAACAAATTGTCCACCGGTGGTTATCTTCTTCTCGTGCTCAGATTACATTGCGTGTTTCTCATCTTTGCCTACAAGCAGGATTTTTCTGCAAAAGCGGAATTTTCTCACGAATTGTTTATTTTCCAAATGATGAAATCTTTATACAACATGGCATTTCGTGCATTCCGACTTGGTTAAATTATTTACGCGCGCGCGTTATTGAGGATGAACTAACCTTTGAGTTTTTGAGAATTAATTAGGTACAATTACTATTTGTTGTCTTCTAAACAGTTATTCTCATTGACACAGAAACTCACTCAAAACAAAGAAACAAAGCCAATTCTTTCCTAGTCTTTTCTAGAAGGATTAAAGATAAACTTGAATTAATGTCATCCTATCTAAGTCTATAAATCAATTTCAATTCTCGACCGTCTTCATTCCAACTCTTGCCTTTGTTTCCAACATCATCAATAATTCCATTTGACATATATCAAACACCTGACCATGTGACCTATACCTTTTTCTAGTCACCTTTCTATCTTGCTGTCAATTATGTGTTTCTCGCAGAAAAAAACTTCAATTTAAAAACCAATCAATATGTTTTTATAAAAACTGTATTATTTACACCCCAACTATCCAGTTTGCAGATTTCGTGTATTTCTGACGTCTAGCAAAAAATCTTAAATGAACTTAGCTAAATAAGTGGATTGCTTGAAGGTTTTCTAATTCTGCGACCGATAGTGAAGCCTTGCACAAATTTCACTCATAAGTATAAACATTTTATTTTGCCTTTATAGAAAATTAAAATAAATTATTTTGTACGTACAGCAACATATTGTAATGATATGTAAATGTATCTGGAAGTTAATTATTAATTTATTTTATGTTACAATTTAAATAGAAATTCTTAAAATCAATTGTTAATTAATGTTATGTATTGAATAGTAATAATGTGAAACCAGTAGTACACTATGTACAGAACGGGTGAATAATTTACCCTATATTGACCTTGAAATTTATAAGATATAAGGCAGTTAATTCTGTAGCGTGTTTATAATAAAAACATTCAGAACAACTTAATTTATGTTATGGATATTACCCATACTGGTGGTTATATTGCTTTGGTACTGATACATTAACGCTGCTCAGCGCTGTCTAACAGCTGGTTAATGTTTAATTGTTTTTTTTTATTTTTTTAATCTCTTTGGTATTGTCATAGTTGTCGTGTTGCCGTGCATTTTCCAACATAATACAAATAATATGGCGTACACACATATATCAACAATTAGTTTATTGATCAATATAACATCTGGCCATTTTATACAAATCAGAAATAATAAAATATTAAATATTTCTTAAAATATTCTGGATTAAAATTATCTGTATTTCTTTAAAGTCATATTTTATAATAAACATTTTTTAAAATATAAAAAAATTTATGTTTTTGACAATATCAATTATGATCTCTACTCTCAAACCCTTACTACCTATCTGATCGTAAAAGTAATTGCCAATCAAAAAACAGAGCACGGTCCATTCAACGTGGAATTATAATTTTAATTAATTAGAAACGAACTAGAGTGGAGAATATCGAACAAGAGAATCATAAAACTAATTGGAAAGTGTCTTTGTTCGTGAGTAACATCTAGTTATCAATGACAGTTCAAACTGGTATTGGTTTAAAAACAAATACGTGATGAATAACTTAATTAAACATTGCTACATGTTAGCAGTTATTTTCCTTTCAATTTCCGAGCATAAAATAAGATAA
>JAODIE010000001.1:5991999-6003508 GCA_027575565.1 Diploeciton nevermanni
TGATGAATAACTTAATTAAACATTGCTACATGTTAGCAGTTATTTTCCTTTCAATTTCCGAGCATAAAATAAGATAATATATTGCAAGTAAAGATAAAATTGAATAATTACAAGTTTTAGTGTTTATTTAGTGGTAGACCCAGAGAGAGAGAGAGATGTTAATAGATGATAGATAGAGCTTTAACGATAAAAAATCGTCCTGATACGTGTGTTACAGTGGGAATTCATAGCCATTAGAGCAATTTGCAGTAATACGGAGGATTAATTTGTGAAAATTGATACTTTCCAATAGGAAATTTATGATTTTGAGTGGTTGCAGACGGAATTTAAAACGTGAAATGATTGCTTGAAATTGATCAAATGCACATGTGCCGGAATTAAGTCAATAAAGATAATATTGTAGGAATTTGTGATAATATTTGATGTGAATTGAATTGTTTTTAGGGTGATAAAATGTGAATATGATGAAAAGTGGATTATATTAACATTTTATCATCCTAAAAACAATTCAATTCACATCAAATATTATGACAAATTCTTACTATATTTGTAACAATAGCTTAGAAAATTGGTTTATGATTAAATTTTGACTGTAACTCAAAGAAAATAATTTATATTAAAAATGTAGTAAATATATTAGAAAGTTCATAAAAAATATTAACAAATTAAATAAATTTTTAAGTAAATTAATTATAAGTGTTGTGAGATCATATTGCAAGAGTAATATTTCTTAAATAAAGTTAGCATTGCCACTGACTGTTTTATGAATTTAGCTTGTAAATATAAATTATAAAAGAATATAATTTAATTTTTTACAATCTTAATTAAATACATTAGAAAAAAATAAAAACTCTTGAAAATTTTACTTGTGTAGAAAAACAAGTAAATTAAATAATTGGATAAAATGTTCACAACATTTGTATTTTTTTTTATATTATATTTTTGGTACAATTTAGTAATCGTAAGACCAACAATTCATTCATTTGACATCCATATTATAGGATTTCCATCAGAATTAGTCTTCCATTTCAAAAATTCTGTCATATTGGATTTTCTTCTTGCGATTCACAATCGTAATCACTAATCTATCCGTACACACAACATACATACAACACTGCAAGTTTGAACAAATATATAAGTATCAACAATAAGCATCAACAAAATTTATAGTTCGTATATTTGAATATAACAATGATAATATTAAAAATAAAACAAATTTTAAAATTGTAAATTATGATTTAATCCATAACGCAATATTTTCCAGAAAAAAAGCAATTATATTTTAGTAAAACCACTAAATAAAATTATCAATTTATTAAAAATATAAATCAGAAGAATTTAACCAAAACATATAACAAATATAGTCAATTTGTTTTAATTTTGTTTGCAACTTGAAAACTTCTAAATTCATTAACAACATTAGTGAATAAAGTAGATCGTGAATCATGATCCAAATTACTTTTTTCCACTCCGTTCTAATGTTATTTACTAAATCACATATCAACTTATCCTGATTATATCGTAATTGCCTAAAAAGCTTCCCATTAGCAACGTGATGAAACAGACGTCCTTGTGGTGCGCTTACGTCCAATGTGACATAGCAATGCGTTGATTATGCGTGTCGTGCCAAATTAAATTCGCCAAGAACACACTTGGGTTCTATCTATATCTGTTTTGATTTGCCCATCTACGCGAACTGCGAAATAAATAGACACATCATCAACCCGTTCGAAAGATGAGAAATTACGAGCATCATGAATATGTATTAGGATTATATTAGCTTTTGGATTACATGCTACAAGATCCATACCACGAGTACTTGAAAACTATTCCCAAAAATATAAAGATGTTATTCTCATAATGCGGTGGATATTTTAAGGTTAAAAATAAGGTTAATGTTAGTGCTAAGGTTATCTCATTATATTTCTTGTCTGGTGAGTTAATGTTAAACTGGTTTTCCTAGGCTTACAATCTACTGCGAACCTAGTAAGTTGACACTGAACCCTAATTATTTTCTATTTTCTCGCAGTGTGAACCTTTTCCTCGTTGATATTTGTTATTTGTGTAAACACTGTGGGCTAGGTCATTGGCAATGTGTGCTTTTTCGTCATCCTCAGCACAAGCACGTTTGGCACGTGGCCCATTGCCACCATTGCCTCCGCCAACATTTACGCTGCCGCCACATCGAATACAGATAAGTGTGTTACTCGCGCGAAGATCATCACTTAAAAAACGCTTTTTAGTTCATCCACTTTTATTTCAATTGAAGGCACTAGATGCAATTTATACTCAAGTCACCTAAAGTGTATTCTCACTGGATACACTCTTCTCATAACTGATAATAGATCTACCTGGTAATAAATGCAGTATAATAAAATGAAGCTCGAGAATTAATCAAACAGTACGCTCCATAATAATAATAATAACAATCAAGTGGTCAACTTACAATAGGGAAGTGGGAATATATATTCACTTTAACGAAAAAACACTGAACAGAATTGATTTTTTATATTAAAAGATAACTTTTTGTTTTTTCTAATGCTCAAAGCGTTTAATTGAATTTGATCCGTAAAGTAATACTTGAGTGACTCTTTTATACCATAACTTAAACTTGGTTAGCTTCTGAAGCATTATGTGTTTATCTTTTATAAGATCAAAATGTCTTTTATGTTCATCTCTAATAACCTGAGGCTTAATTTGTTGGGTCAAGCTGCAATTCCAGTAAAGATGCTTTCTATCCAAATATTGACACAACCGGCGCCATTCGTTGATAGAGTATACTACACGCAACACAATACCTCTCAGTGGTGCCCTCACAATAAACAACTCGACAACGAGCTGGCTTTAGTTGCAGCCTTTTAGTGAAGCAATCATTCAATGCGAACATCGAACGCTGCAAGAGTGATCAGTCATGAATCATGCGTACCTCATGCAACACTAATAAACGTCGGACGTAATATAATTGCAGTTTCGTGTATGCATTATGCATGCAACATGCAAGCATAATGCAATTTACAGGTAAGTTACACGACCATTTTCAACTCTGTTGAGTTATTAGTTTCGTTGTTGTCTTATTTGATTGTGCTAATACACACTGAAAGCAGCTTTATGGCCAGATTTAATGGAAATGGCGTGGAAATTGAGTAGGGATTTTACCTAAGTGGTGCTGGAATATGCTGAATGCTTACCTGTGCGAATCAATTTGAACGTGACGGCGTTGTGTCCCTTGAGCGGCTCGTTGTAGCCGGGATGCGAGAGCTCGCGCAGCGTCGCTGCGTCATGGACGGCGGAGGCGGCCATGTTCGCCGCTATCGCGGCTGGCGCCGCCGCCACTACGTCCGCTGGATAGCGCGCCTCCTGTTGTGGGCGACGCACGGAAATGCCAAATTCTGATGTTCGCTTCAAACGAGGTGGTTCCGGCGCTTGTTTTGTGGGCAGTTTTGGCAGAAAGAAGGTCTTCTTTTTTGTTGGGGATTTATCTAATAAACGAGAACAAGACATTGTATTAATATACGGCATATTATGGTTTATTAACATATTTTTTAAGCAAGATAACAGCCTAAAGCTTGATGTTAGAAAAATCAATTTACTAGATTACACCGTTAGTCATTCTTTTTGTAACAGCAGTTAATATTATCAAACGACCAGTTTACGATTTGTTTACATGCTTCTAAATCAACAAAACAATCAACCACTGCAGGAAAATGACAGCCTGTGGTAAATCCGCGTACTTTATGCATGTTTATGCACATTTTACGACTTTGGCAATTTGCTATTAATTTTCAGGATGTGCGTGTATTCCGCTGCTACTTGCACATTGCAATGGAAAGCGAAGAGAAACCCGGATGTGATCGTAAAGTTTACAGTGCAGAGACGGAATGCAAATAAATTGTGATCGGATACAGTTTACAACAACAAAATTAATAAACGGGTGTCATTTGCATTACGACTATCAATATGTTGTTATAAACAATAAAGTAAACCAAACAAAATTCTGCAAATTTTGAAAACTGATTTAAAAAGGATTACCGTTTAGTTGGAACAGAAATGCTAAGCCAGATTTATTTTTGTTATATTAGAAGAAGTAACTGTTTCTATTTGTGATAGAAACATTAAATTTTAAATTCCACGTTGTAGATATTTTTCCTACGTTTATAGGCAGATGCTAAATAAATTTGTATGTATTCACTCTGAGTTTACATTTTTCTGCCGAGCAACATCTCAATGTAATTGTAAATAGCAAATAAACGCGATAAAGTGAAAAACGTCAACGTTCACTCCAATCTTTTCAAATATTTTGATTTTGTAGAATGTGAAATTTTCTTTTATGCTATTCACGTTACAACTGCAGAAAATAAATATTTACTCAACTTTCCAACATCGCTTCAAACTTTAACAAAAAAAAATAAACAACTCAATTAACCAGTAAATTAGGTTTCTTTGAATGAATCTAAAGAATACTATTTCAACTGTTTTAAATAAATAAATTTAGAAATAAAAAGAATTGAATTTCCTGCCTTCCTACTCTTATTGCATCTATGATTTGACATTCGGTCCTCACGTGGCGACGACGCCACTACAATTTCTGAAAATACCGCTATGCGTAAATTGCCCATTTGGATAAGACTAATTTTAGGTTAATTCATCGCAAGACACGGCTTGTGGTTAGTTTGATGTGGTGCATTCACCTGGTGTTTGTAAGCGTAGTCGCGCTTCGTACTCCTCGGCAGCCGGCGAAAGGCAAATGGTGGAGGGTTCGGGAAGCGCGAAAAGCTCGTCAAAATCAAGCGGTTTCCGCGCCACAAACGGCGACGGTGATCTGGGCACACCCAACAGTGAAGTGCAATTGGAGACGGTGAGAGTGCTGGGGTTAACTTTAAGATTCTCTGGCTTGAGACACTTGTGCACTGGAAGGAAGTCCGAGTAGGAGAGGCGCTTATCACGAGCACTTTGCTGCAAGCTCAATGAAGTTGGTGACTTTTTGAGCACAGACGATGCTGTTGGCTGCAAGGACGGGGCAAGATTGCCGTTGGGCTTCTTCTTCCCTACGTTTGAGGTCGTAATGAGACTGGAATTCGAAGTGGGATTTGTATTCGTACTATTCTGACTGTTGGGTCGTTTGGCGCGCTCGGGCGCTTTCGACGGTGTGGGCGTCGAAGGAGTTGGTGACGGGGTGTTTAGCGGGGTGCTGGCTTCACTGCTAAGGCGCTGGCGACGCTCTTGGACGGCTTGCTCGACCTGCTGCTGGATCTCGGCCGGGATGCCGCTGGCGGTGCTGGCGTCGTCGGCAGACGTCGGGATGTATATCAGGCGACCGTAAGACAGATAAACTACTTCATCTGCCGGGAATATTACATACATGCTCCCTTGGGCGCACACATCGCGAACTAGCACGTCGTCGTCGCGCACCGCATCGAAGGCGCGTCATCCGCATTTGCGTCGCGCACTCGCTGTCGCGGACATAGTGCAAATGAAACTTCTGCGATAGTTTCGAATTACCGGCAGATGGCCTAAGAAGAACACTAAGGGGACGGAGATTTAAAACTAAAAAGACCTAGAAACAAAGAAAAGAATCAAAATTATTGCAAAATTCTTGTTGCTAAGAGTAACATATCGCAGGCCAAGAGTCAAGTTTTGCTTCAGTCAATTAAACAATTGGATTTCAGAAATTTGAACAACTTTTCTGTGTTTTCAAACTCTGTGTTTTTCCTCAAACAAGGTATAGAAAATGGTGTTAATTGTCAGCGCACCCCATTATGTCTGTAAGTTGTCTGACTGTGGCAGAGATAAGAGGAGTGATGAGGAGAAGTGACAGCAACATAGGAAGCACATCCAATATAATATGTATTTATACAGAATTCGGCTCTAACAACTGTCAATAATCCTGATAGTTGATGCAGTATAATAGAATGGAGATCAAGTACGGTGTCGGTATCAAGCATGATTGCAGTACGCAGTACAAAAATAATAGTGTAACGACAACAATCGTCAGCAATGCAACGAATACAGCAACTATCGAGGTACATTCGAGAAGACAAATTTATGCAAAGTAGCGAACCTCACATGAAGAAGTTTACGAGTATATTACAGTTTTAATTAACTTTTTAGTTACATTCAAATATTTAGATTAACATTATCTGGCAAGCACCCTTTATATTATATTTTGACAGTCAAAGACGACTTCTTGAGTTGCGCATGCGTCAATATGAAGGCTACTCTTTCACAATTCCCTTTTAAAATGACACACAACATTCAAAATTATGTAAAAAATATATTTTTTTATTACTTAATTTTTTATTTTTGGAGTTAATTATTATTATTTAATCTTGATGCAATCAATTATTCATTTATTCATTTTCTTAATTTAACATTTTTATTCAAGGAAAGTCAAGCTTGTTTATTAATAAACCTAAAACAATATCTAAATTACCACTACCAGTCAATAACGATCTACGCTATCAACTATTTCTATTTATGCCTAATTACATTAATTCTTTTCTTTCGTAAAAATCGATCACAAGACGCAATAACGTGTTGCTCCGTGCGTAACCAATTTTAAATGATTGCTCATTCAAACCCTTTTATTTTAGTACTAACTAACCGACTGGTACTAGGCAACTAAATAACCTAGGTTCAAAGCTTTTGTTCACTTAACCTTTAGCTTATTGGTTATGCGTTATGTCATGTCAACATGCGATACAATAAAATAAACAATGAGACGGCATGTGCCCGGCGACTGGCGTTTAGCAATACCTATTCCATTGTGAATGCGGATTGGGTGGCTAGTGCCGCAAGCAGTGGCGGTCGATAAATCGAGCAACTAATTCTCCACCTACCCTACCTGATTATTGAAAGCGATGGCAGCAACAACCCATTCCGATAATAAAAAGCTTGCTTTGTTCGTTCGGTTAGGTTCACAAAGTAAGCGCTAATGTTGGTTTAATTACTCTGCCTAAAGTACCAAAAGTGAAATGTGCGGATGGTATTGACATTAACAAAAACGGTGTCATTCTGTTAGCTTATTTAGCTTTATTATTACTTTTGTTTCAATTGTCTGTTGAGTTAAATTGCATCCTGCTTTAACAATTACGCGGCACACAAGCCGGTAACGGCGGCAAATCGGATTCCGGCATGAACAATGCCGCCATCTAGGTCACAACTTTGCAACTCGTATGTGACAGCTCGTTTCCCAAGTAATCGACTTGCAACCCACATTCCACAACAATGACAGCTAATACAAAAGCCACAAGAAGAAAATTATTTACTTTTCAAACGCTCGAAAAAATGTGAAAAATCAACTGATTTGCTTTACAATACTAGACAATTTATTGTACAGTAAATTTGTTTCCGAATCGATAAGAAAATTAAAAAAATAATTTGAAGAACATTTTGGAGTTTAGTGAGTTTATTCATTTTTAATTATATATTTCTAGATTGAAAAGTTATGAATACTTGGTTACGAAGTGGCAGTAAGCTAAATATAATCGCATTGGCAGCTTGCAACTTTAAGCAGATGCTGAATTAATTGTGCTTTGCTTCAGTTGACACCATGATTCAGCGCGGAAAGTACGCTTGATGCAGTTTGAAATCCTCTTTGTGCAAATCACTTAGCCGCCTCCTACATAACAAGTTTGAGTGTGAAGGCTCTTTCATTCTGTATTTAATCATTGTTTAGACGTTATTGTCAAAATGTTGGTGTAGCAAGCAATTAACCAATTTTGTACAAAATAATCGATTATACTCACATCATCAACAATACTTTACAAAAAACTCAACCAATTAGGTTTTTATATTTATATTATTATATATATTATTTATAATTATAGAAAACTCTAATCTAAATAATTCCATCTACATCCACTTAACGCTTAGTGTTATTTTACAGCCTTCAAAGTGCTGTACCACCTTCTGAGTCAATTGCCTTCTCGTACAATCTCTAATAGCCTAAATGCTAATGGAAGGCAGCAAGCGCGAAGAGAGGCAGATGGCGGTGGCGTAAGCAAAGAGCGATGCTCTCTGATACGCGAAAAAGCCGTACATGCATCACCTCAGTCTACCGCCGAAGAGAAAACCGGAGACGGCTATAAGTCTCTTCTCTTGCCAAGGGAATGAGACAGCAAGAGCAGTAATTCGTAACCAATTACGAACGCCTCGGGAGTTTCCGAGTTAATTAACGGTGCAAATTTAAACGCGGATTGAAAAAAGTAAGTAAATCAAGGCAAAAACTACAGAATTGGAGTTAATTAGTATGAGACAAGCAATTAAGGTTAGGAAAGCAAATAAAAGCAATAATTTGTTGTTTCATGTTGGTTAATTAATTATAAAATTAATAGTGGTGGATTTTTATTATATGGAGTTGTTAGAAGTGTTTTAAATTGTGTTTCAGTTTGTTTTCAACCGGAATTGAGAGTACCATTGTTGACAAGTTCAATTGTTAGTTAGTTGTCAATTACTTTAGACACAAAATTCTCAATTGGTGTAATTGAGAATTTGTCTGCTATTTTCAAGCTTTTGATTTCCATTCTAGACCAAAAACAATTGAAAATTACTACGGTCTATGCTCTTTCCTTGTTGTTTATTTATTATGTGCATTATTTATTACAAATTTATTCAATGGACAACCAAGTTGACACGAATTAATGCGTAGGACATAGATTGCACATCGAATAAGTAAGTCTATAATATGTTAATAATCAATATGGAAATCCTTGTTTACTTCTAAATACCAGCACTCTGTTTACATGCAGATTGCTTTATTCTGAATGATCGTGTATCAATATTAAATGATGATGCTGGACAGGAAATGCCTTTTGATTAGTTGGTTAACGCTTGGTGCGTTCGCATCGCGTGGTGTTGCATAAATGAGGGTCCAGCAGGATGAGTTGTGTCCGGTGTTGTCATGAGTTGTAATGAAGGTTGATCGATTCATTAAACTAAAACTTCCAATCGTTAATTAACGTATTCTGCACGGGTGCACATAGTGTCAGGGCTGATAACAAACAGGAAATTGAAGCGCTGCAAACTGACAAATTGCCAAAATATCTATTTATGTCAACTAAAAAAGACACATATTTACAAAGAGAAAGCATTGTCAAATACGAGAGTTATTTTTGTGTATGTAACATCATTACTTTATACGACAGGCCATTAACAAAAGCAACAAACAAAGGCATTACAACAAACGAACAATTGTAATCTACTTTTGTTGCAGTTGATTTTTGAGTGATAACGATCAAGACACGCGAAACATGAATAACACGCGACGTCATTCTCAAGAAGAAAATGAAGGAAAACAGCACAGATAGAAACAATGACTAAGAAAACAAGCAAGAAAAGGGAGGAATGCACGGCAAGGTATATTAAGTCACCAACTACATTTTAATTTGAAAGTTTGTTTATTTTTACTTTGTTCACTTACTTAAAATAGCTTATTTCATATCAAAAGTGACTAAATCATTCTACATAAATTACAACTGTATCATGCAAGATTAACCATCTCTGTAGAACAGTTGGTAGGTCAAGTACAGTGTCGCTCTATGACCGATTTGTATGTAGTACACTCACAAGTTACATACCACGAGGCTCTACACCAGAAAATTAGCTATAAAAGGGTTGAGGTAATGATAATGACTATTCCTATAAACAGCAAATTAATCTCTGTTTAATAATCTAATGTCATATCCAATTTTTTCATTCTTTGCTGTTCTGCTATACCTAACTAGTCTATTCCACAACATTTAAATTGTTGAGATATTCTCAACTGGGTGTATCATGACGTAGCCTTAGATCATAATTTACTTTAAACTGTGTACCTTGTACACTACTCGCACGTAGGCAAGCACACTTAATAAGTCGGATTTCTCGCATTATATCAAGTCGACGCCGCCGCGGCGCGCCGCCACATATTCGAATAAATCGACTCGCGCGTCCTGCCTCCCGATGAAATAGCACTATTAGGTAAGCGATGTTATTAATATGCGATGGATGAATAAAAATACGTGGTTGAATCAGAGATGACTCAGAAAATAGGTAATAATGGCGTAGGGTATTCATAATTACCAAGTTCGTGAGTATTCAAGAAGTGCATTGAATGCATAAAATTTAAAATGGTTATTGTTGAATTAATAATGTGGCAATTTATATATTTTCTATAAAGTAAACAAAAAATACTAATTAATAGTTGAAAAGTGTGCAATTAAAACTTTCAACATTAAATTTTACGTTTAATTAATTACCTTATTTTCAAAAAGTAGTAATGGGTTTAATCTGTAACTGTCATTCTTATGCCATACATCACCAAAAATAGAATTTCTATTCAAAATCTTTAATCACATCCAAATTAAATTTCAATATCTCTGTGCAAACAAATAAAGCAATTTTGCAAAAACTATCACCTTGATGTAAAATCGACTCGGATATTTGCATATTATTGTACCTTATTCTACCTTTATAATGTTTATTTTATATTGATAAGAAAATCATTTAATAAGCCTGTTTCACACTAAGAAAACTCTTTTATGATATATCATTGACACTTTGCACGTTTATTTTCATTTGTCAAACATTGCTAATTTTTGCAATATTCATAATTTTAATAAAATCTGTTGCTTGAACTTACAACTTGATCATGAATCGATCACAAGAGTTTTTTTAATCATACAAATTCCTTTGATTTAAAATCAACAAATAAATAATCAATTAGCTCCAAATAAACCCTTGTTTAATTATAAACATTATATATTATTCCTTTATTTAACAGCACCCTTTCTCTGAATATAAACTGAAATGCGTTATGTGAATTTTCACTAAACGCCTGCGTGTTATCCCGGAAACGCGTTACTATCAACGCCGCCTCAAACCTCCTAGGATTGGGTGTTGACGGGGGCAGCGACGGCGGCAACGTTAAAGTTCAAACGCATTGCGCCACGCACACGTGTTGCGCGCGCGATCATTCACGCGCAAAAACAACAACCAGCCGTAGCAGCGATGTGGCGAACGAAAAAGTAATTAAGCGTGACAATATAGCACCTAGCAGCAAACACCACACCGGTGGTGGCGGCATTTAATTCAGATGTTGCTAAAAAAGCTTAATTCAAGATGAAATTCCATTTTAACCCGTGTGAAAATCAAATATTCAGAAATATTCCGGTATTGTTAAATAAATTTATTATAAAAACAGAATAACAACTTACAATATTACATATAGGATTTCGTTTTTAGTGTTTTTGGGTTTTCTACTTTATTTTGATTTTAAAGTTTTGTCAGGGTAAAAGTTTCCTAACATTTTCACTGTTTGCTAATAAGTTTAACAGTTTGGGCAAGCAAGCATGTTGTAACATTTGCTTCCATTGCATATTGCCAGTTGGCATTTGTATGTTGCCATTATGTGTTTAGTGAGACGTCAATTCCATTATGTTTGCGTTTCGTGTGTATCCTCCAACACTCTGGCATTGGTTCACCCTGAAAAGTTTGGTAAAACTTGCCTGGATTGGTTTAGAGTGGGTTGCCA
>JAODIE010000001.1:6007734-6085783 GCA_027575565.1 Diploeciton nevermanni
TTTTAAATTTAGATATTAAAAGAATAAATTTTATATTATATTATGCTAGGTTATGTGTATGCTTAGTTTCTGTGATTAAAAACAAAAATGAGTTGCAAAATATCTTAATTTTAAAGAATTAAATAAATAAATTAATAACAATAATATGAACAATATAAAATGTGATAAAATTAGCATAACTTATATATAGTATAGTTTATTATCATATTTTTCATAAAATTAACAGAAATTAATTATCATTATAAATAAATATAAATAATTGTTATTAAATAAAAAAAAGAAAGGAGGTCACTAAGCAGACCAAGAAAACGATGGAGTGATTGCTTAGAGCAAGGGTCGGCAACCTTTTTCGAACGACGAGCCATTTTCGGATTAAATAAATTTACGCGAGCCGCACATTAGAAATTGAATTATCAAAAATAAATAGTAAAAAAAATATAGCCGGAAAACAAAGATTATACAATTTATAAAAACAATTTGCCATTAAAAAAACATTTCGGGCTAATCTCTCTTCCTTAATTTGCAATCAAAATCCATTTTTTAATAAACTCACCATCCGTAAATAGTTTGATATGTTTAGCAATTATAATCAAAAATTGTGAGGATGTTTTGAACAATACTAAATTTTGTTTGGTTTTAGTGTCCCCTTCTGTAACATTGCTAAGACATAGAATTAGCAATTTATAAAACTAATACGCCCGACACATGAAAATTTTAATATTCTTCGATAAGATTAATTGAACAATAAACCCTTGTGATTGTGCAAGGTGAAAAATAAAGAAAACAATAATTTGTAACCTAGGTCGCACATTTTTATCACGCTCACGCTAATAGTTTATTGTTTTTTCTTGAATTATGTACAAAAGGTTGTTGGGGGCCGTTTACGGCCCGCAAGCCGTAGATTGGCGACCCCTAAATTAAAGGACTGATTGAGGGTAAAAAACAGGCAAAATGCCTATCATAAAAGGACGATGATTAAAAAGAAATAAAAATTCAAATAAGAAAAATTGCATATGTCGAATTGATTGCCTACATATCATACACATTTCTTCACAATTCATTTTTGTTGAATCCCATACGAAAATAGGATCGGATTAAACAAGGTTAATCATGAAATACAACTCAGCTCTCTACTAATTCTTCATACATGATTTATTTCACTGCAAATTTTATTATTGAATCACAGCTGCTCATTATTCAGCATGACTGTAAAAACCCTCAAAAGTTCATTCACAAAGTTTTGAACAAAAATATTCGCCAAACAAAATGTTAAAAGGGTTCCATTCAAATAGAAAATAGGAGGCTTTTTGTGGTTCGAGCAAAGCTACCACTAATGCAAATTCGGCTTGCACATACCACAAAAAATATTTTATACAATGCCAGCTACAATGCACTTTTAGCCTAAAATTATTCGCCCACAACCTTGAGTTAACTTGACATAACCACATTCCGCCACGCACCACTTACGCGAATAACTCGGTTTAAATTCTACTGAATCAAGACACCATAAATCACAAGTTTTCCCATTTTCATATTTAAACTAGACCATTTGGCATTTTAATTTCATTCCTAAACGTACTTCCAACATCGAATAAAAATATCTTTCCTATTTATTTCTTTATTGAATACAATTCGCACAAATTTATGGAATGGAGCAGTTAACTGATTTACTGCAAACTATTACTAGATATTGTAAAACAATCATCCCTAATCACTTTATATAGTCGTCTGGTTTTGATTAATTTTATCTTTTATTTCTAAAATCAATAATTACAATTTGCATATCAGTTCTAATTTAACACCTTTTTTTAGAATCAATCTGCAAATAAAATTATATTCATTGACACGTTCTGAAATAAAACATAAAAGCAGAGAAAAAAAAGTAATTTGCATTAAAATCTTTTTAAAGCTTTTAATTAAACATTGATAAAGGTGATTTAAATAAGCTTGGAAATATATAGAGAAAATCAGTATCTGCCTCAGAGAATAACAGAAAGTTTAATAATAAAATAACTTAATAATATAAACAATAATTTAATATATTAAGTTATCAGCTAACGCAATATTAACCTAAGTTGAATCGTTTTACCGAATTCAACTATGTTTTGTTTTTGGAGAGTTATTCCACTTATTACGGTTTATTCACAGTAACACTATTTTTAAGTTGATAATTGCGTAAATATTGATAACTTTTTATTTATTTTTTTCTAAATTAAGAAGAAGTGAATGTTAGTGTATTAAGTATGACGCCTGTTTCTCACCTAGGAGGCCTGAATTCGGTTCCTGGTTAAGAAAGTAGAAGACATTAAAAGACTAATTTCCCTATTTAAATAGAAAGAATCTAAAACCCAAAATTGGGTGACAATAATCCGCCTAGAAATAATATTAAGAAGATTCATAATAAAAATAAAAATTCATAATTTCTATTATAATAAAGTAAATTATTATGCACGTAAAATATGAACTCATGAATCAAATTAATTGTAAAACATGTTGAAACTATCAATTCTATGGAATAAAACTGTTTGCATTACAGTAGTAACCTCTAATTCTCCACGGAAGCAATCTGCATATGATTTATATTCGTCGACACGTCCTGATTCAAAATCAGTCTAATATGCTGTAATGCAGGGCCTGGATTCACGGCGTGCATACCATTAAACACATACATTTGTCATAATCCCTTTTGAAGCACTTCAAAACCACTAAAAGCAGAAAAATCCATTTCCTTTCGTGCCCTACGTGTATGTGTAATGACTACATAGAACAGCCTAATCTAATTAATATTTTAATTAAAAATAAAGTTAGGCAAGCATAAATACATCAAGATAAATCAGTGGTACTTGCGTAACTGCATATAAAATTTTAAATTAAATTCAAGGCACAAGTGAAAGTCTTGAAACTTTTATATACATGTATACACATGTAGAAAATATTGATTCTTTTCTCCGTTTGATTGTAATCACATTTACAATGGACATTTGTACATCTTGCTATAAATATTTTTACAAAAAAATTTACTTTAAATGAATCTTTGTTGGTGTTGTAGGAAACTGCTTTAAAAAGTTACAGATTTTTGAAAATCTACAAATTCCCTAAGCGAGGAATGTTTCATTAATGTTTATAATTAAACAGCAAGAAAATCAAATAAATCCATACTTTGTTTTCTTTTTTTATCTTTTAGTATTCCTTCTAAGATTCTGACATTTTTCAGAGATATAAATCATGTTCCACTGTGCGGCCTTTTCTGAATTATGTTTTAATGACTTTGCGTCAGGTGCATTTACACCGTGGTCCAACATGAACCATTAATGTTAATGCTATTACTCCTGAGTCCATCATTTAGAAAACAAATTACTGTCAACTCAAAACTAGTTTAGTTTTTGATGCGTATGCATAGCCGCAGGCTTCTCACTTAATAGGACGACGATGGTTTGCTATAAAATGAGATGAACATAGCGAGTTAAATAACAGAAACAACGCGTGATTTTTTAGAAGGTTACATATAATTTTGTAGATTGTACAGATTTATTCACTAGTTGTCAAACTAGATAGATAACATTTTTTTAAATTTATTTGCATTCATATAAGATTTGAGAAAATATTACATGTCTCTGTATTGCGATTGTAATATTAGTTCACCATCTGTAAATAAATTGCACTAAAACGACAACACCTGAGTATTAACTAAGACTTAAAGTTATAACTTACTTTGACTTGGTCCTGTTCTCCCGCATACTCGATGCTCTGAAAGATGGTCCATGTATAACGACGTCGCACCTCGATGCGAGCCAGGTAACGTCGATACCAACGTTGAATAAGAAGCGCTGCTTTCATAGCTGGAATCATAATTAGTCTCAAGCATTGAACACACAGTGTACACAGTAAGACTAAAGTAAATGTAGGAAAATCAATCATGTCTGCGCAAATTGGCTTAAACTCCAAGGTTTTCCGGGGTCATAAGTATCCGTCGACGACAGAAAGTTGGACGTTGCTTGTTTTGTTTTGCAAACACGTACGCTAACAAATCGCACTAGCTAAACATGCCTTTGTTACGCCACGAGCTTTACGGGGTTGGGGAGAAACAAAAGAACAAAAGACTGCTGTATGCATGTAGTCTCTAGTTTGGGTTTAACAGAAAGTAGAAAGTGTGGAACAACCAAGAGAACACGACAAGCATTCTAACTACTTGTGTTTAAATAGAAGCGAGCAAGATAAATGTGAGAATCTACACATTAGAATGTTTTATGACTAAGAACGTGATATTTTGTAACATTGGGAAATAAAATTGAAAGAAATTGTTGAGCATTTTCTGTCTCATCTACATTACTCACTACGTTGAACTTTGTATCAATTTGGGATCTTCTCAGATGGTTCAGATGTGCGCAAAAATCGTACACAGTGTACGAATGCAACCGAAAACGGACGCATTGGTTTTATATGATTACACTACTGTATGTCGTAAATCTGCAAGTCCGGAGAATTCCAGATGTTCAGCCAAAGCAGTCAGCTATAAAATATTCGAGGTGTTGCTTACATGGCGACGCTTTTGTCAGTTTCATATGTGCTCCACAAAATATTGACAACTTAACCTCACTATCACGCTATCTAGAAGTATTAGAAGAAACTAGCTATAAATAAATCACATCCTATATCTTCTCTAATTCAATCAACCTACAAATCTCCATATTTTAAAAGTGTTGAAACCTTAATAAATATTCCTGGCCACATTTTAATTTTCCAAATGCATATTCCTGTACTAAGCTAGAGATTTATTGATTAAACTACAAGTTAGTCAGTGGTAGGAGAATTAGTGGATTTAGAGTGGTGACGTTATGGTCGGAAATACGCAATGCAATGTCGTTTGTCATTAGTTGGAGTAGAGTTGAGAGGATCTTTGTGGAGTACACTAATCTGATTTGCGTGATGGATATTTAAAAGAATTGTAGAACCTCTTTACGGCCATGCTCGGCATTTGAGTAAGTACAGACAGTGTAAGATAACATTTGTAGATGTCTGTCTGATACTTATCAATGCACTATGTAGTTAAATCTTTAGTGAAGAAAATGTAATTAATTAAAATGTCGACATATAAAACATGGTAATAGTGTAATTTCAAAAGAACTTTTACCAAGTCGCATTTTAAACGCTATCCTTTACAGGCTTCCATTATATACTGATAAAATTGATAGAATCTTATAGAGTATACTTGTTTAATGTAACTAATTTGATGCTAAAATGTTGATTAAAAGTATTTTTAATTTAATTAGATTTGAAATAATAAAAGTTATATATGAGAATTACTATTAAAACAATATAGTATAAAATAAAGAATTCTTATTTTTAAACAAAAATCAATTAACTTGTGATATTGGTAAGTTATTGAAGTTTTTCTGAAAAGTTGTGCTCATATTGCACTACAAAACTAATTTTACTTCACGATAATCTCATTAATAATAATACTTTATAATTTTCTCTCTCTTTACTTATATGATACATTAATATAGTTTATTTATGTAAATTATGCACATATAATTCTATTTATTACTATTAGAATTATTGTTTTTTTTGCAGCAAAGAAACAAGATGCTTTTATCAATCTAATTTAAAAACCTTAAAATCAATATATATTGTATTTATTTATGTAGATAATTTAATGTTAAAATGTTGATTAAAAGTATCATTAATATAATTAAAGAGAAACAGATAAACAGAAGATACTTATTATTATGAAAATGCAATTATTTTTGGTTTGTAATCAGTTATTTAGCTTGATGTTGGGTTGTTAATCTTAAATTGCAGCGTTTTTTTTTTCACTGAAAATTTAAATTTATAAATTCGAAAATATTAATAATTTTTTACTTTTCCTTTCTTTACTCTTAAGATACATTGATGTACTTTACACATGTAAGATATGAAAACCTGTTACTTAATACTTAAATTATTCTTTTTGCATCAAAAAGTCTCTTATTTTAATAGATATAAATTTCAAGTTCAAGTTCAAAAACAATATTTGCTATATTCACCTAAATACTGTTTTTACCACGTAAAATTATAGTTTATCTCAACCTACTTTCCAAACTCTTAATTATTCAGCGCCTGGATTCTCATTCAGCTATTTTTCACTAAATTAAATATGAAGAAGTTTAGAACTTTCTAGGTGGATATAAATAGCTTCAAATATTAATTGGTTTAATTATTGTAATGGTCTTTTTTGTACAATAAATTTCAAGGACACATTGAAAAATTGTAGGCAATGAAAAGTTTTTCGTTAATTTACACCTCTTTCTTTGCCTGTTCAGCGTGTGCTTACACTAAATATTTGATAGGTTTATTGATTTCAAATGACAGCTTGAGTTGCTGTTGATTTTGGGGTGGGAGTGATTTAAGTATTTAATTGGTATCGCCACACCACCCCCGTGGACCCATATCAAATAGCCGTTCTACCTCGGCGATTTCCGCTTACAAGCGGAATACATTCAAACATCAATAAGGTTCAACAACAATGGATACTATCCGGAATTTGAGGATAACCAAAAGCAGCCTCTATTGATAGCGTATTATACTAAATATATCAAAATGTATCAAATTAACTTTAATAATAAATTGAATGCTACTTTACAGTTTATTTAATATTTAAGAGAAATTTGATTGGTTTAAGGAATACATTAAATAAGAAATTAGAATTAAAGTACAGTAAATTTTTGAAATAGCAGGGTTTTTGCTTCAAAATAGCGATTGCAATCACTAAAATGTCAAATGTCAAATTTGTAAAGAATTTATGCACCCAAAAACTACATTTACTAAATTCAGCTAATGGAGTGATTTATTCAGCCTAATTCTTTACTCAACTATTAAAGTAAAATTGTAAGACACCACCGCTTGCGCTTCGGTTGCGGTATGAGAAATTTTCCCACCATTTTACCGCAAAAATGGCAAGGTGAACTTGGATCGAAGAAATGTCTCAGTAGACATTGACTTGGGACTCATTGGGGTAGACTTAAACAGAAGTTACCTGTCACCAATGTGTCCGAGATCATATAGTTCTGTTCTCTTTCGCGATCGTTTTATTTGGTTGACGTAGTTCCTCTTAAATATATAAAGTTTTAAAAATATCATGAATCAGTCACTATAAGTACATAATCTGGAATATATATCGCCATGTCGCGACTTTAACTTAAAAACTTGATGTCTACGGTCGCCACCTCTTCTATCCTATGAAGAGGAACACAGATTCTTGTGGATCACACGAACACCGTTTCATGCAACCACACCAATAAATTGTGTAATTAATGATTATGCCCCCAATTAAAATAAACTCTAAATTTTATAATTCTAACTTCAAAATAATCATTTTGCTAAAGTAATCGAGTGTAATATTTTATTATCAATGTAAAATAAGACATAGAAAATAAATAAAATTTAAGAAATTCTGTAATAATTCTGAATTAAACCCTACACAATTTCTTTCACATTTAACCTTTAACTTTAGAGTTAAAAATTGTATTTTCTTATGATTTCTTTGTTTTTAAGGTGGCAATAAAAATATCTGCAAGTATTGCCATGAACTACGATCGCCAAGTTGGTTATTGCCCATGGTTGAATACGACGCACATGGGGGGCGGCGATTTTCAGTACGCTCGGTATTCGCGTGCGACTGACCTGCTGGCCGACGCAATAGAATGGAAAAATGAGAAATCGATGCTGGCAATGAGCGTAATGAACGTATCAAGAAGAAGGATGACAAGGCGTTAAATTCGAACATTTGTCCGATAATACTCTACTACCATTATAATAATGCTCCGGCTCAATGATTCAGAAGATTGGAGAGTTGTTATGTGATCGTAATAGATATAATGGATTAATACAATCAAACATATTATCTTTAGTTTATAGGTGCATAATAGATAACAATGATCAAGTATTTTAAAAGGTGTTTGCCAACAACAAAGTGCGGAACTGGAAACCGATTTTTTTTTCCTTTTTGGCATTTAAGGTCTCGCTGAAAAATGCGGAAGTCCAACTAGTGAATCCAAAATTTAAGATTAGGATTATGCATTAAGCCGATTCATTCGTTCAGCACAAAAAACAAGATTAATTATAGTTTTTTGCTCCGCTCTGTAAGTTAGTCAGCAAGCCGTTGACTGCAGCAGACAGCGAGGTGCTTATTCTGGGGGGCACGTGTTCAAGTTTTGCTGGGACTATATTCAATATAATATATATATTTCTACAAAATTCAGTCTCAATAATTGCTAGAAACCTTGGTAATTGATGCAATACAATAAAACGGAATTCAAGTACAATGTCGGTATCCGGCATGGTTGCAGTACACTCCAAAAATTAACAACAATTATAGTTTTCTTTAATTTTTGACAAGAACTGAAAACATGGTAACCTTACAACTTGCAAGAAAGAAAAAAAAATGCGTACTAACATATGTCATAATAGCATTTGCTTTCACCGCTCCCCACAATCTATTGCAATCTATTGCTCCAGGGGACGCGGAAGTTCCCCAAATGCACATTTTGAAAGCCACGCAATTCGAGGCGAATACCACTATTATTCGAATCACTATGCTAAATCCTCGCGGGTCATCTAAAATCAGCAACTAGTAGCTACGTACCAAACATAGTCATAAACGGATCACAATTATTATGAATAGCTTGGGCAGTTGTTGTTATTTGTTGTTATTTTTGGAGTGGAGTGCAACCATGCCGCATACAGACACAGTACTTGGCCCCCATTCCATTATACTGCATCAACTACCAGGGTTATTAGCAGTTATTGGGAGAGTGAATTCGGTGAGAGTATATATTATATTAAATATACCCCCAGCAGGATTTAAACCCGTGTCTACATAATACCTATGCACTTCTCTGTCACTGCTACAGTCAGACTTGGGTAATTCAAAACAGAATTATTGCTATTTCACGGTTCAACTTAATGAAATTATCGTTGAGTGTAGATACAAAGTGTTTAATTTTTATTAATATTTGTTAACGTTTTTAGCTTAGTGCTAAAGGCTGAATTACTAAAAAAAAACAAACCAGAAACGGTTTATAAATATATTTTTGGAATGTGTTCTAGTTAAGTTTTATCTGCATAATTAAAGAAAATTTATAAAACAAAGGTAATGGCTTTTACCTGTATTTACATTTATCTATTAAGATACTATAAAGTTGTTTTTGATTCTACAAATGTATAAGTATATGACTTTGAGAATTAATAACTCAAAAACTAATTAAGAAAATTTGCATAGCATTTTACCAAATGCATCTGGATCTATGCCAAAATATGTTTTCCATTCATAGTGTGAAAGAAGGTCAGCAACAAATAAATTCAACTAGGATAAGAGCTAAGAATACCTGATTTAAATTTATCTAATCAATTTACCTATATTTAGTAAATTTTATGCTTTGAGAATATTAATTATTAAACAGTGTAATAAACAAGTTTATAAGTAATTTAGTGTTGGTATGTGCTTGTAATATAATGGTTCTTAATTTTAGCATTTTTATCTATTTTTGGTGTATTATCACACACCTCAGTTGTGCTGATCTATTGAGAACATAATATGCCTATTTACATTCTAATTATGTTACAAATTGTTACAACATTACTTTTGTTCTAATTAATCAATAGTCTAATTTACATCTTACGCTACGCTTTAAGACACAATAGTCAATTGTTCTATTAATCACAATCTCAACCCTTTTGTACCCAATTTTCGGGTGTAGACCATACTTGACCTCTCACAACTGACCACTCAGTAGCTTCACCATCGTATTTCTGTTCATCAGGATGCAGACTCTCGGCTTCGTTTTAAACTACAACGCTACCAAGAACAGAGTCGTTAGCGAGAATCAAACTCACCGCGACTCAATGACTCGTAACCCAGCGCAGTACCAAGTGTGCAACAGATGCGATTTGTTTCATTAATAATTATTCTAAAAAAATGTAGAGCAATAAGTTAACACTATGCTGCGGTCCGGGTGTTTCGTCAATATAAATTCGTTTTGCGCCGGCAGCGCTGACTCGGCTTTTTGGTCTGGCGCCGGGCGTTCTTGATATTATCGCGAAATTATAAATTGTAACGTAAAACTAGTCGCTAGTTCTTAGAGGTTCTCAAGCCTGCCATGATAAAAGAGCACAAGCATTGGTCCACCGACTGAAACAATAATGAAGTCGAGCACTTAGCAAAACTACCATTTTGCGCGACACCAATGTGGTGTGGTGTGGTGTGGTGGTGTGATTATTGAAAAAAGATAACGTATCAAGTTCTTTCACTTCAACCCCGTGTGTTGAGAGATCGCACGTGTGACAATACTCCGATCCCCTCTGCATTGTAATACACGTGTGCCAGTGTATTCTTTAAAATTTTCACCTTCTTGAAGGCTAGCTTCACCTAGCTTGGTGTCTTGATAATTACCGCATTCCAAGTGGGAGTATTTCGAGCAGCCAACAAGTTTTGTTCGTATTTCTGCGCTAGTGCCGCCCCTGCTGACCTATTATTGACCACAATGCGACGCAGTCAACCCATTGTATGGCTAGATACCGACTATCTTCACCATGAAATCTATATTAGTTATAGAATTAATAACCGTGAAATGTTTCTTAGTTTTATGGTTTCCTCGTTATTAATTCTAATTTTTGGCCGTAAACATTCAATTTGACAAGTCTATCAAAAAAACATTGATTACGATTTTTTATTAAATCTTCAAAAACAAAAAAACAAAAATATATTTCCTAGTTATCGAAGTATCTCTCAAATGCAGAAACAAAATGAAAGCTATTAAAAAGCTCAATAAAGAACAATAGATATTTTAATTAAAATTTAGAAAGATGATCTTTTTTGTCTAATAGAATATTTAATCTAATTTATAATATAATTGAATTTTTTTTATCAAGTATTGTGTATGTATAAATGTTACAATTTATGTTACAAACTTCTTATTATTTATATTTCTTAACTAGTTTTGTGCTCGCTTGCACTCAAGTAAATATGGGATCCGATTCAAACTAAAAACTTTTTCAATACTTTAATATAATTTCAATTTATTGTAAGTAAAAAAATTCAAAAAATTGAACACGATTAGAAAGAGAAATTTGGAAAGTTAATAAATTTACGATTCCTATGTGTTACAACGCGAGTAAATACTTATCATCCTTGTTATCTCTTATATCGTGATTGATGATACATCAATGTCATAAAGCACAAACATTTCTTTTTTTATCTTGGCAACAATTTGTAAAACCTACCCAACTAGAAATCCAACACTTGCTCGAAGAGAACTTTTCCAAACCGGAATCAATATACTTTATCTCCCACTCATGCGGCATGCTGCAGCATAATGCTTTGCATTCGAAAACGCCAAAAGTCAAAATTTGATTTTGGATTCGATACACATGTTGAAAGATAGCTCACGTTTGAACTAATTGAATTTGTATGCTCCAAGTCTACACGCATGCACATTGAATGTACGAAAATGAATCAGACACACGTTGAATGGCTTCCTCATGCAAATTTCTTAATTAAATCAATTTTGAAGTTTAGTATAATTTGTAATCCCTTTGTATATAGAACCAATGCCAAAGCAACAAATTTAGAATTTTCTTTTATCTGGTGTACAGTTTGCCAACAATGCTCAAACTGCGTTTTAAATTGAATCAGAAAAATATCTACCTCAATTGGATATTTCCTCAGTTTGAAAGTATATAAATCGAAATATTTAAATTTAGCACATTGACATTAGTTTAGTCAATTCAATGCTTTGAGGAAATTCTCTCTTCGACAATGTAATAAGTCAGCTTATTAAAAATTTAATGCTAGGATGTTATCGCAATAAGATTGTTTTTAATTTAATCATTTCTACCACTTAGATATCTTAGAATTATCTCACTGTTTTTAATGCCTTTAACATTAAAGTAAACAACATTTGACTATCTGTATAAATTATGCTCTATTTGGATACAACCAATGCAAAGTTACGAGTCTAGAATCCTTTTTAAATTGAAGTACAGTTTGCAGATGATGCACAAACTGTTTTTAAATTTAAATAAAAAAAGTACTTCCTTCAATGGGATATTTCCGCAATTCGAGAGAATACATATGTGCAGATAACAATGGAGGTCAACGATATGCATAAGACGTGCACTTTAGAATTCAGCACATCAAAATTGGTTATGTTCAGTTCAATTCATGAAATTTAATGCTGCAAATGATAATGGTTTTGAATTTAGACGGTTCAATCATGTATAAATATCTCATTATTTTTAATAATTACAATTGCAAAGCAATGCCAGCGAAATTCCATGAGAGCGCAAAACACTATAACCTCGCTGTATTCTTGACTAGATTCGACAAGAAAACGTCTACACAAAAACTGAAACTCTAAAATTCTCTTTCATCTAGAGCACAGTTTGTCAACAATGCACAAACTGTTTGTAAATAGAATCAAAAAAGTACCTACTTCAATTAGATATTTCTTCTTCCGAATGGAGAATACTCTATACCCTTTATGTTCCAATTAGCTATTATTGCAAGTCAGTTGTTATTTCGATTGCTCGATTACTAACTAAAGCAACTGCACAACATTGAGTAAATAAAATCTAAAAGAAAAACAAAATAGCAAATAAAATTTGTTTTACTGCTTTTAACAGCAAAGAGACAATACAGAAATCTGCTTTAAACTTAAAAAACATCTAATTAGGTTTCTGGAGTGGCAATTTTGACATAAACAATAGGAAGAATACTATACCCGAGTACCGTCGATTTCAATTAATTTTCATTTATAAAATCACATTCCATTAACAGAAAATTTCTTTTAATTAAATTTAGAAATCATAAACTTTCAGTGAGTAGAAATTTTATATCCAGTCAGGATTCATTTACCAGTCTACCAATTGCCATTACCTTGTGACCACAATAACAAATCTTGAAATCTGAGCTTGATGTGAGATGCTGCACTTTAGCTGAGCATGCAAAGATCCACATTCTATACATCAATCTATACACATTCTATACATCTATACATCAATCCACATTCTATATATTTAAACATAAGATCAAGGAAATGACACATGAAATTTGCGTAGCCGTCCAAACTATCACTCTCTTCGGACTTCATTCGAGTGAGGATGCTTACAAAATAAAAATTCCATGAACGGCTAATATAGCATGAGACAACATTGACAAAATAATGTACAAAACGTAAATTGTGATATTATCTTGAGAATAAGGCAGTTATTCATCTACAGTTTGCTGTTACCCCTCAAGAAGTTAGATTACAACAGTTTATGTTACTATTGGAAAGTCTCCAAAAATATGCTCTACTTACTGATTTCTAATTTGGACATGCTCACATCCGGTGTTTTTATGAGCATCCGAATGAAATTGGCTGGAAAGATGTTCGCCAGGAATGGGGTGCACGTACAGGGAGATTTGGCATCCCGAGTCGCATGCCGATGATGACGCGCCTGCGATGTGCAGGAAGATGATGTGCATGATGATACAGAGTCGTCTTCGTAGCTCACTTTCCTACAGCGTAGAGTCCTACATGCTTTCGATGATGCGCAACCCATGATCACATCATTTTCCTGCAGGTAGAAAGCATTTTTAGTATTGTTTGATTAAAGGTGTGGGTACCGGCGTTTTTGTGGAAACCAATAGCTACCAAGTTCAGTTCAAGGTCCTATTTATACGGTTGAATGACCATATCCTGTACGATCCCAACAGATTTATATTTATGCTTCATCATTTTGTAATAAGAATATTTTAACCCGTAAATTGTAGAAGGTAGAAGAAAAAGTAAAAATGTTGAGTTTATTTGTAATCATACAAAGTTCGTGTTGGTTCGTAGTCAGTTTGTGTTTGATTGAATACTGTAAAGTTAGAAAGCACATGTGGAACTTTAAACTTTTTAAAACTTGTTTGTAAGAATCATTGAAAACGTAAGAATGTAGAATGATATCACTATGAAGAAAAATAGTTAAACCAGTGGAAAACCAGCGGTGAACTTTTCTCCATGAAGATGTCGTTCTAAATAACTGTATTTTCTATGATAAAACTACGGAGATGACAGTCTCATATTGATGCTCTACCCAAATTCAAACTTTTAAAGTACTTGCCAGTGTTGTCAAATATCCTTATTTTGGCGAGTATAATAATAGTCTATAAATATTAGTATATAACTATAAACTGCAAAACATTTATTGATAATAATTAATAAACTTAAATGTTATTTAAAATTACTTAGTTTAAATATTGGTATCTTGAATCTCTAATCAACGAGATTTTCATAGTATATGTATCAACATTTTGAATAGTTTATTTAGCTAGAAAATGAACTCCATGTCAAAAAAACAATTTTGTTGATTAATTTCAATCATAATATAAATTCATTGGTATTATGAACAACATGACAAACGAAATATAACTCCAACAAAATTCCCAATGATTAATTTTACGATATATTCAAATTGTCTTTATTTTTACGCACAATTTCAGTTTAATGCGAATCGCAAATGGGAATCTAAAGCGTAAACACGTTTAGTACCAACGCTTTGCATGCAAATTAAATGTATTCCAGTGTGTTTAGACAAACAAACGGAATTAGGATGCAAATAAGAAGTTGATTTGACAATTCCAAATCGAAGAATTCAGTAATATTATTAGGATATTGAGAAACTAAATCTACAATTTTGACAGATTAATCTGTTTTACGGAATACTTGTCATTGATTTATTGGTTTCGTAATTGACCTCAACTAAGCTTTAAGTTTCCGCTTGTTTTTTAAATAAATCCGTTTTGTGCATACCAACAACAATTTTTACCCACGTTATTTACCCGCAATTTAGTTTTAATTCGAATCCGTTCTGACCCGCATTAAGAAAACCAATTTTCTGCAATGTCACGAAACGCCAAAGTGGAACGTACTTTTGTTGAAAATTTTCAAGTTAATCGCAACTCTGAGTTTGCACTCTTTTCTTGAAAGCAGTAAATTAAACTCAATTCAACTCGATTTAAAATATCTATAACTGAATTTTAATTACTGCTTTTTGTTCTTCTTTCTACAACAAACTATTGTAAGTGCTTTCAATCTTGTTTCCTTCTATTTTCAAAAAAAAAAAAAAAAAAACTCCATGTTGTTACAAACATGCAGCTTATTGAATTTCAGCACTTTTGCTCCCATTTCTACTGGATTTTTTTGCGTGTCACACTTCCGAAACACTCACATTGGTGATATTGAAATTTACTAACATAAAGTTAAGTTCCCACTTTCCAATATATTCGATGACTTCGTGTGTCAACGAGTAAAAGCGTCGACAAAGCACCTTGTCGTAAACATATTTACTCTTAACGCAGCAGCATTTTTTGCTCTTCAAGCTCGCAGCCTACGTAGAACACGTGTCCTCGAGAATTTTACATTTTCCAATATTTGTCAGGATCCATATCTGCATGTTGGGATGTGTATAATAATCTATACCACATCCTGCAAGCATTTTTCACTGAAAGCCAGATCATATTGTCATATTGGTTTGTTGTGCGAATTGAGAAGTGCTGAGAAAGCTGAATTTCAATGTGATAATACTTTTTCTGATAGTAAACAATATTATTTATTAGCTATTATGGTTATATTATAGTTATGTTTGAACACGTGGTTATAAAACCCAAATGATAATGGCAAAATATTTACGAGTATGTGGCACATAAAACAAAAATACGATATTATGAAATAAGGAGAAACTTAGTGTTATTCTTTGTAAATATATTAAATCAAGGGTCGGCAACTTTTTTCGGGCGACGAGGAATTTTCAAATCAAAAAGTGTCCTTGGGCCGCACATTGTTTTTTGAGTGTTATCATAAATATAGAAGAAACTATTTTTTGTCATAATATAATAACAATAATGCCAGAGAACAAAAATTATACAATTAATAAAAAAAAATTAAAAATCAGGGCAAATTTCGTTAATTTTCAGCCAAAATACATTTTTTAATGAACTCACCGTAAATGAATAGGTAGCTTGTTATGTTCAGCACTTAATATCGAAATATGTCAGGATGTTTTGAGCAATACTGAACTTTTCTTAGTTTAGTGTCTCCTTCTGTGGCATTGCTAAGACAAAAAATTAGCAATTTATAAAACTAATATGCCCGACACATGAAAATAATATTCTTCTAAATGATAATAGACCCTTGTGCCCCAAGATGCAACGTAGAAATGAATCGACAAAACGGATAAAAAACACAAACGAAACAATAATTTGTAACCTAAGCCGGATATTTTTGTCAGCAGTGATTGCTTGTTCACGCTATAAGTTGTTCTTGAATTATGTTGGTGCTTTGGCGAACCGTACAAATAGTTGGGGTCCGTGTATGGCCCGCGAGCCGTAGGTTGCTGACCCCTGCATTAAATAGTTGAACATGTACCGGCAACAATTACAAATTAGATGTTATGATTTAGTAAATATATTAAAATCATACACTGTGCAACAGCAAAATTCCGATATGAGATTAACGGCAATTGACAGATTATGTTTTGAGAAAACAAACTTCTTAAAAATTTAATAAAACCCTGTTTTTTTTTAAATTTTGATTTGTTCTTTGGTCAAATATTGGTTGTGACTTTATAAAATGTCCCGCAAGTTCTAAAAGTATTATCAGTCTTGTTGTAATTGTAATAACAATTTGACAATAGATACCGAAAAAATGTGTGAAAACGTAATTTGTTTATCTTTAATAGTTCCAAAGTAATGAGCTACTAATCTTGATTTTTTTTAACAGTAAGTCAAAAACATGTTTAAATTTTGCAAATTTAAAAAAAATTATCTGAAGAACTATACGCGATAAAACAATACAAAATGTAGTGCCTTATTGAACAACTCATACTGAGTCAAGTAAACATACCTTTATTACATTTCAAATGTTTATTTATTTAGAATATTTTGGAAATATTAAAGATAAAGAAAGATATGTTTTCACACATTTTTTCAGTTTCTATTAACAACTTGTTATTACAAAACTGACAACAAGACTAAGTATGCATAGAAAAGTTATGGAATATTCTGTAAAGTCACAACCGATATTTAGCCGAAAAAAAAAACTAAAATCAAGCTTTAAAAAAACGGAAGCCCCTATAAAAATTTTTGAGAAAACCGTTTTCTCAGCATATTATATTTGGTCAAGTGACGTTAATTTCATATTGGTCAAAAAGATGGCTTCGAAAATTCTTATACAGTCAATTAGTGCCTTTGATGTCTTTAACTGGTACATTTAAGACACGTATTTACGAGTTTTGGAGAACAACTTATTTGTTACTGTCCAAAAGTACGATAAAATAATTCCAAATCCAATTTACTTTGCCAATCTTATTTTGCCAATTTAGTTGATAGAAATTGGTTTTAAATTAAACAAGTACATACAAGTCATTAGAAATTTGTGTAACTGCAATACAATATTGCAAAATCAATATAATGCAGTACGCTTTTAATCTGTTTTCATTCTTAAACATATCTTTTTTCAAAAAATTGTTTTATTCGAGAATGTCGTTGAGTGTAGTTACAAAGTGTTTAAGATTCATTATATAGATGAAACTATAACACTTAGTTAATATTAATTTGTAAAACATTTTCGGGTGGTTGTTTGTAGTTTTCGGCCGATAAAAGAAACAGCGAACCACCCCCACTTAACTTTTCTAAACAAATTATATAAGAACAGATAAAATATTAAATAAACCTCATTCTAAAAAAAACAGCAAAACAAAAACGTTTTAACATAAACATTGTTTTATTTTAATATAGCTCGAAATACACCTAAGAGTCATAGTTTGGACTCATTCTCCTCGGTCTTTATTTGAGTGAGTTCGGGTGACTTTAAATTCCAAATTTTATTACCTGTCGTACCTGCCCGGCAGATATTAAATGCAGCAACGCTGGCAAAATAAGATTACCAGGCCAGGTAAACTTTTAACATGAGACTGTCATCCTCTAGGCCACTAACGAAAACATTGCAACACAATTCCTAATTTAAGGGATTGTAGATTGTAGTTTTATTTTGGTCCAGCCTTTACTTGCTCGTTATCTGCCATTACCAATACGACAATATTGAATTTATGTGAGCCATTTGTATCATAAAATGACAATACTAAAATTACATGTCTGATATAAAAATGTTATTACTCAATCACAATTCGCATTTTCTCAAAACATTTTCTCTTAGTTGATTTATCTATCCCCTTTGACAATTTGTAACAATTTCTTACAAGGTTGGCTAGGCTGGTTGAGCACTCAAAGAAGATATTCAAAACGTTCTTCGCGTTAAGATCGATCCTGCACCCGTAATAAAAACCAGCCATCATTATCCTTTTAATGGCGCGAAACTATGCTCGACGTTTGCTAACCTTGCCTAGCAGGATACAACGCGCTTGAGACCAAGCTAACCCGTAATCCTGTGGGACCAAGTCGTTTCCTTACATCCCGGCGATATTTTTATATTTTCCACAGCACTGTTTGGGCTGTTGGTAGAACATGTTTTTTGTGCGCCCTTGTGACTGCCATCGTGCTCTCAGCACCTATCACAAAACAGTCCGTTATTTACTTTATTTCTTTCATGTTGCTGCCGAAAGCGGACTGAAGAGATAAATGTCTGAATAGTATGAATAAATGAAGGAAAAATAGCGAAAGAACAACAAATAAAAAAAATTACTTTTGTGTTATAAAATTGTACCTTATTGTAAGGATGATTTGTACGGATATGTCCATAAAGAAATGTATTGAATATGTTTATTGAGATGGCAATAGAGCATTTTTAGACATTCTAAATATCTGCGTATAGCTCGGTTCGTTTCCCACAAAATGAAATTTATTTATATTGAACATAATATTTAAAAAATTGAATTGAAAGTCGTTTTGCTTGACAGTTGTCAGATAAACTTATATTGGCCAAGTATATGAAAACTCACGCCATCTATGACGCTGCTTAGACAACAGAAACTGTAACTAACTCAATTAATTATGTGAATTAAACTTAATTATAACACTTACTAAATATTTATTTATAAAACGTTTTCGGCTTGTTGCTTTCTTTAGTATGATATTATGTTAAGTTTTATCCACATAATATATATTAATCATTCCATAACCACACTTAACAATATTCTAACTTTATTATTTTGTTTACAAAATTATAGAATACCCGTTAAATAAAAAACATCACTTAAATTTTATGTAAAATTTTATAATAAATCTAATGGCGTAATCAATTTCACTCTCAATATCACGATTGACCTTAAATTTAATCCCTAAGCTTTTCGATAAACATTTGCAATATTACAAAGTAACAATCGCTGTTAAAGTTCAACATGATCAACTTTAAAACAAAAAACGAGAAAATTATATAAAGCAAAATTGCTATAACATATCCACCCTTTGGCAGTTTAATTATCCTTAATTTAATTTGCTTCATCAAAACACAAATCATATGCATGTTTTCTAAAGTAAACTAACAAGAAAAATTAGCGGCTTAACTTTAGCAAATAGCAAAATTTAGTTGGTAGGATAACTTTTCAGTTAACTATGTTGACTTTTTTAGTTATTTTGTTAGTTACTTTTGGAATGCATATGCTAGAACTTTGCCAGATTCTCGAGAAATATTCTCGTCTTGAACAAACAATTAAGTTTTATGATACAATTAAGTGCATATGTTATTGTTCAAAAATGTGCATATGCCTTACAACTTGCCGCAAGAAATAATATAAGATTACAAATTATAATGTTGCTAAAGTACAAAGTTACACAAATCTAGCAAACTGCATGCTTATTTTCCGCCGTTATGATGACTAACTTTGCACTTAGTGGATTTAATAGGTTTCTGTTAAATATTGAAATATTAATATGTGCTAATAGAAATATAATATTTTAAATTTCTACTGAAACTAAAAATCTCATTTAAGGTCCTAAAAACGCATATTCCTTGTTTCGTATTCATATAGTTCTAAGTTGAAAATTTATTTTTAACAATGTATTTTAAAAACAAAGAACACAAAAACAGAGCGGCCAGTGGTGAGTGGTCAAGTGGGGCGTCGGTCTATGACCGATGTGGTTGCAGTACACGCCACGACGCCCTACACCCGAAAATTGAGTACGAAAGGGTTGAGATTAATGATGATGATTATCTATATGAAATAAGGTAAACCATCAAAAGCGCCCATCCACTCTCCAGCCGCATCCCAAAATATACTTCCATAACCGGACGTATCCGCCTACTCCCTTCAGCCCCATACTTGTTGTTTTTTATTTATATATTGAAGCGCTTTTATTAGGTGATGGTTCTAATGCAATAACTTGTTAATACATAAAAACAAAAATAATGATAGCACTTAATCACAATCTCTATTTTCTCGTTTTTTATTACCAATGCAATATAATGGTAGAGGATTTCTCTGCTAATACAATTTTAGATCTTCGAACTTAAATTTTCAGGACTCATAAAGCAAGAAATTGTTAAACAAATATAGGTTATGCTAGGATTAAATTTCCTACATATAATTACTCGTTATGTGTTCAGCATTGAGTTGATTGGTAATAATTTATAATTTTTAATAAGTTTGCCTATAAATTCATTTAGCGGAAGTGTCGTACAGATGCTGGGATTCCAAAACGTAGTGCGTTAACTAAAAATAATCGCTCTATAATTTAGGCGACAGATAAATATAGATTTTCTTTTGTTCACATGTTACCAGTGGCATTAAATAATCACAATGCACGTGTATGTACTGTATGGGTAATGAACAAATCAATTTTCCTCTCAAATTTCAAGCTTGTTTAAGCAAAATCAATTTTATTATTGGCTACAATAACCAGCATGATTGGTGATATTTGTATCTTCTAGTTTATGCAATCATAAATCACTAAATTAAAATTTCTTCTTACCTATTTAAATCATGAAGATAAATGTAGTTATATTAACTGAATGTTCTAATTAAACTGTCAAACGTTAAATAAGTGAAGATAAAATTTCAGTGTGCAAACATTTTCAAACTATCACATCTTAGAAGTAAGCAACGTTTAGAATGTTCCCATAGAGCGAGAGAAAAAGTTTGTTGAATTTTTTATTGCCGCTTGCGTTTAAAGTCAGCGCGAGCCGCATGATCGCGATCGGATTAATATAAGACGCAACGCATAGGCGGCGCGTGATGGCGGGCCCGACGCTTGCTACCTACTGAAGGTGCGCGTCGCGACGTCCATACTGATATTCAAGTTTTGCCGCCAGCGCGCCGTCGCAATCGCCCACGCGAGGTTATTACTTGATGAGACCATGCGGCCAATAACCGGAAAACCGCATCACTAGAAGTCTCTCTATTGAGGCCAACGATGTGGCAGAAGAACTTTACTAATGTGATAATATTGCATTGAAAATCATTGTAACAGGAAGAGTGTTTTGAAACGATTTAGAAGTGGCAGAGAACTAAAAATTGTTAAAATACATTTAAAGAATTGGTGGCGACATCTAGGTTTAGAAAACGGAAAAAGATATATTTCTACTAAACATTAAATTTGGCAAATCTTTGTTTCAAACGTTGATCAGGTATTTCTTTAAAACGTTAGGAACGATGTGCATTACAAAAGATAACGATTTATTGTCGGCCAAGTGAAATAGCAGAGAATAAAATGCAATTCGTGTAACGCGCAGAGATTTGTATTTCAGGATGGTATCATTAATTATAAAACTAAAAATTAAAATGATGAAAATTTAACGTATTTTATTTAAAACATTGTCATAATAATATGATAACGTGACATAAACATTATTTTTAGATCTTCAATTCTTTTTCGTACGAAATTCAATTACCGGCTGCTTGATAGCTGGGCTACGTGAGATGTGCACAAGAAATCCGCTCTGTAAAAACCGGAAATAAAAAATATATAAAATTACCTTTTTCAAGTTTAAGTAAAAACATTTATTATATAGATACAACCTTACTATAACAATTAGTATTAAGTTGTAGAACGTTTATAGCCTGCTGTCTTTTTCCCCAATTTTCCAATTAACAGACCATATAAAAACAGATAAAATTTTAAATAAACATTATACTGAGAAGGCAGCAAAGAAAAGCCGTTCAACAAATCAATATTAAGTGTTATAGATAAGTTTCATCTACTTTTTACTTTGAGTTTTGCAATTATGTTTATGTTAAAAAATAAATACTTTTGAGAACTTTCAGTAGCAATTTGTGCGTTGCACTTGAGTGCAATAATGTGAATGAAATAAATGAAAATAACGTCGACTCGTTATCTGGGTGCAGTTCGTCGAGTTGCGTCAATGCAGTTAAAGATTGAACCAATTGCTGAAGTCCAAGAAAGAAAAACTGCCATGGGACATGCACGAAGCGTTGACACCAAGAAAAAGTTGAAAAAAAGCCACGACGAGTGGGAGAGAGAGAAAAGCCGCTGAGCTCGCAGATCTCGGAATTCGGTGCTTTCTCCAACGTTAAACACGTTGAAATATATTATTGATTAGCGTAAAGACAGCACTTTTGAAGATTAGACTCGATTTGATTTAGTCTTTCGCTTCCAATTACATGCATTTGTTCAAAAATTTGTATAAATCTCTCAAATCTATCTTTTATTTGTTTAAATCTTCACAAAGTTCAACAACAGTTGTTGTGTTTAATATGTAAACAATGCTTCATAAATAAGATTCTTCATTATATTGATAAGATTTCACATTAACACTTGCTAATATTTACTTGTTAAAACGTTTTCGGCCTGTTGCCTTCTTCAGTATCAGGGGACTTCTATAAAAAATGTGGTAAGAAAAAAAAGTTGTACTTAATATCTTTATGTTGATATGATTTCACTTCGTAACCACACTCAAAACAGATTCGTATTTTGAGTAGACATTTCACATTTTGCAAGTTTGTGTGAAACATTTTTGATTACTAAAAGAAATATATAAAATTAGTTCAATTAATCAATTGCTTGCAAATTAGAACATTGCACGATTGCCACTACTTCGCTACTTGTTTGTATTGTGGTATGTTTAGTTAAACACTGCAATGCAAACGCATAGATGCGTTCCACATAAAATATGATTGAATGCAATATATGTTTTCATAAGCTATGAATGCGCGTGAAGGCGAACAACTCTAGTGGAAGCTAATTCTTTGGAGACCATACTTCCACAAAGCATTTTCAAGTAGCTTAACTTTTCTGAATCGCCAAAATGGAATGGTAAGCTTCCATCCAAAAAAGTTAAACATGTAACTATAAATACGATTAAAAGTTGTTCTTTACCATTGTTCCGATTCTACCAATAACATACAACTCTTGATGTTAATATTTCATTTTATTCCAATGATTCATACATTTTCATCTTTCATCCAAAAGTTCTATAAATTAAAAAATATTGACAATAGCAACCAATATAAATGCCCTATACCATGCAAAATAGGCGGTTAGTGCAACTCAAGTAAATAGTACAAACAATAACAAACATCACTAAAGTCTAACTGCATAAAAATTACAAAGAATTAATTAAAGCTTGCAAATTGTTACCAGCGTTTCCGCGCTTTTTGACACAGTTACTGAATACTTAACAATATTACAGTACAATATGATTGCTATTTCCTTACAAATTCCAAATTAAACCTCTACGAGTTAGAAACAATTAACAAATCCACTAAATCAGCGAAAATGCTCATAAGATTGACTGGTGAACTTGATTACTAAGTTACATTGTCACATGGTCCATAATTGGCTTGATATTTGAAGATTTTAAAACTTGTATACGATATTTACATAGAAACTCCACTTCACAATCAATACATCCAAACATAAAACAAATTTGTGATGAGGTAAGTTTCTTTGGCTCACCATAACCACAGCCTACACCTACGAAATATTTCAAGTTGTGACGAAAATCGTGCAATTTCAAGTAAATACAAGGTTGAATGCAATACAACGTGCATGTAACTTTTTTTAGAAACTTAGCTACTTGGTAAAATATCGAAGCAACAAATCAGGCGTTTTGATGAACTCAACCCCACGGTCCACTCTACTTTAGTATAAATGTAACTGGGCAAAAATACAAATTCGCTTATTATGACATTACGCACGGAATGTAATTAATCATCAATCAGATACCGTATCTGAAGATAACACTGCAATACACGTGCACTACACGCAATAGTGCAGAAAATCACAGCAAAGATATTTTGTATCGTCATTAGTCTCATTACCACCCAACAAAACGCCCCCAACATCCCATAGTATTGCTTTCAAATAAATAAGATAAATAAATAGTAAACACGATCTATTAAAGCAACCAACGTTTTGATTTTTCTTTTTTGTTGGCAATAACAAAATAATAAATTAATGTGCAAACATAAATACCTGCTCCATCTACCACATCCTTGACTTATTATGTACCTATCCATTCACATTCTGCACAGTGGCATCATGTGTTTGTTCAGTGCGCTTTGTTCGAACAAGCGATTTACGAATATCAGTGCAGTCGTCCAAAATAAAGGCTCGCACTTGTTTAATTACCTGAGTACAACCTAATTGATAGTACGATTGACGGTGTAAATAGTAAATTAAGAAACGTGAACAATCGGCGCCGACGATTATTGCAATTCGACGCTTTCAATTCATTTTACTGCAACAATTGCTCTCGTTTATTGTGCTTGTTTTCCCCTCAATGTTTGTAGTGTGGCCGTCGTAACGCAGCAAGTCTCTTCTTCTGGCTTGCTGCAATGAAAACATAAACAAACTGTATTGATGTTCGTGCGAACAAATTAAACACTGAATTGCATAAGAATGAATAATATAACAACATAACGTAACTCCTGTGACTCACACTTTTAAGAATTGATACATAAAAAGTATGTTTACATTCTAAATTTCTTTTAAACAGTTCAACTTAAGAAAATCAGCAATCATTACCTCCATTAAATCCTCAGCGATTTGCATAAATAACTTCTCCACATTCTCAGCCTCTTTTGCTGAAGTCTCCAAGAAGTACATATTATGCTGCTGTGCAAAATCCTCACCCACATGCCTTGGAATTTCCCTATCTTCTCTATCCATTTTATTGCCTACCAATATCCTCAACACTTTACTACTTGCATATTCCTCAATTTCCCTCAGCCAGTCAGGCAAGCAGTCAAAGGTAGGCTGACAAGATATGTCATACACCAAGATAAGTGCATGTGCAGATCTGTAGTAACTCTGTGTTATTGAACGGAATCTCTCCTGACCTGCTGTGTCCCAAATTTGCAACTGCAGAAAAAACAAATAAATTTGCACTCTTATCTGAATTATATTATAGTTATAGTAAAGTTATATCAACATAATAAATCATAAACACTTCGTAACCACACTCAACAATACTCTGAAGCATATATTATGAAACATGGCACAAACCTTAACTTTTTCATTGTCAACCTCAACAGTCTTAATCATAAAATCCACGCCAATCGTAGCACCTTGACCAGGCGGAAACAGTCCTTGTGTGAACCTCCTCACCAGACAGGTTTTGCCTACTCCAGCATTGCCTACTAGCACCACTTTAAACAGGAACTTGTAATCCTCCATTCTTCCTAATGTGTTTTACTTCAGTGTGAAATGTTTGTGATTGCCATTACTAAAAAAAACAGTAAAGAGAAGCGAATAAATCGCGTGAGCCGTTGGTAACAATGGAATTGTACGTCCCAAACTAGAGAGCGGTCATGGTTTACTTAATGCAATTAATACCAGGTAGGAAAAAGTTTACTTTTCTTTTGTGACTGCAAAGCAGGACAAAGTGCGATATTGCTCGACGGCTGTTGGCTTACCTTATTGATTACGTGAATTCTGACAGATACTATCTCGTTTGATGAGCACAACGCTGGAAATTTTGTTTACAACACGGGCGTCTGTGTTTTTTAATAATGATGCCTGCTGCACTATTGTAAATAAATTATGTTGATTGTCAGATTATGACAGTAATAGCAAGCAGTAGGAAAGATAACGAGAGGGAGAAAGAGAAATCAAGCACATGTGAGTGGGAGTATGAAGTGATGCATGTTTTGCGCATGCGCAACAAATGCAGTTATAAAACAAAACTGTAAAATACAAATTTCAAATTTGTTCAATTTGCTAACCTTGATTTTTAATTGTATTTTATGTATCCACATTGTATTATGATATATTTTTAATCTACAACACTTGAATGGGCAATTTCATTTGGTATGGTTAAAGTTCTGTCCTAATGTATTTAAGTATAACTACCTATGTTAAATTCTCATTACCGGGTGCTCTGTAATTCAATAATAACACGGTTTGCGCGTGCGCAGTACAATAAAAGCCCAACACCGCGATCGCAGCGCGCGTTGCAACCAAGCGACATAATGCGACAACAGCCCAATCTAAGCGACGTCAGTCAGTTTGTAATCGCCATATTGGGGCGAGCAGTGCGCGAGAAAAATATCGAAGTGCTTAACGCCTTGTGCAAATACAACTGTGAAATCCTTGGCCGTCGACGATGAAGTCCAGAAGGAACCCATGACGAGGACACTGGCTCTCTATAGCCACATATAACTATGGTAAGAGGCTCGTAGCTGACGTAGACTGGAATTTTTGTGGTGTAATGTTGTTCGACTTTAATCGGTAATGCGATTCGTTCATAGTGGATCACGTAGCAAAACGCGAATTGAGCGTGGAATAAAGATGGTGTTGTTGGAAACTATAATTATGGAAGTAAATTGCAGATTTGCGTTGTGTGGTAATGTTTCCTAATTTCACGAAATCGATTAGTTAGACTCCGGGACGAAGTTCTACTTGTAGAAACACGCGGTTGTGCATTTCAACGCATTCACATAGGTAGCAGCAGAGTGATCCTAAATCGCGCCATTTATCGAAAATCGACCGCCAAACGTTGGTAACTTTTCTTAATCTCTGCGCCACGTTAGCAATTAGCAAACAATGCAAATTATTCGGCTAGAAATGAAGTTTGAGCATGTCATCATAGTCACGTATGCCGTAGAAATTGACTTTAACATTTATCAAACCGCGACAGGTTTGTCAGTCTGTCACGGGTACAACTGCTGAATAGTAATAACTAAACCATTCGTTTTGCTCTATTTTCAGAACTTAAACTAATCTGTGATACTAATTTAAACATAGTGGTAGTTGATTAATAACCAACGATGGCAACGAGTCAGGAAGTGAAGGAGACCTATAAGTCCACGCTGCAGGACCTCACCTGCAACAGCAAGCCTCTTATCAGCGTGCTGACGATGCTCGCTGAGGAGAACGTCGCACACGCAAAAGATATTGCGGAAGTAATCGAAGAGCATCTGGCTAAGGTTATTATTTCACACAATTTCTTTTTCTATAGCATTATGCCAACAATATTTGAATCATTAGTCAAGCAGACCACATTTAGAAACAAGTTGTTAAATTGTTTAATAAAAACTATTCAATTGAACTTTGAAATTCATTATTTCTCTCTTCTGTATTTTTACTTGATACAGTGAAACGCATTGTGGGATGAGTCTACATCTAATTATAAATGACTAGTAATTAAGCTTCCACAGTTACCTATTTTTATTTGACATATTGTCCACATTGTATTTCTAGTATGATTAAAGTACTTTTTGAAGACATGCTGTGCGCGGCAGTGAGAAAGCAAGTGTTTTGAGTTGAGACGAGTTTTCATAAAATGTGTTATCCCAAATTAGGTTCGAACGGATGTTAAATTGCCAGTGCTGTATTTAATCGACTGTATAGTCAAGAATGTCAGCGGCCCGTACACAGCAGCGTTTTCGGGGAACCTGGCCACAATCTTTACATCGGTGTTTCAAGTGGTAAGTGATGGAGTGCAAACGAAGCATGAAAAATACGATGGTGGAGCACGAATCACATCGAGGTGAGCATTTGGAGATAAAAACTACAACGAATGTGCATGCTGCAGGTCGACGAGAAGACGCGGATGGAGATGTTCAGACTGCGGCAGACGTGGAACGACGTCTTTTCCAAGAGCAAGCTGTACGCGTTGGACGTGAAGACTAAACAGATGGATCCAGCATGGCCAGTTACTGCAGCCCCACCGAATATTCATTTTAATCCAAAGTTCCTTAACTCAGCTGTAAGTTTAAACAATAGTGAAGTAGATTTTGGAATGTATATTATTACTAGGCAGAGAAACTACACAGGAAATGTCTAAATTGTTATTATAGGCATATGGTGGTCATTAACTATGATTATCACATAATTAGTTTTGTTATGCTACTTTTTGTGTCGATTCCAAACAGACCAACAAGCCTTGTAATTTATAAAATATATCGTTTATTTTTATTCTTTTTGTGACGATATCGGCTTACTTTTTGTTTTAAAAAGGTATACGCGGCGGATTGTGTCTTATCAGTGCACTGCCTATTTTCGGTAGTTGATAAGCGTAATATCAATCACAACACTGTCTTATCAGACAGTTAAAAATAAAAGATAAGTGACGTATTCTACAAATATGATGTTATAGAATGCAAAAATATCGGCAACCAAAGAAGTCTCTAAACCAGTTGTTAATCCAACTACCATTACGGAGTCAACGCTTAGCATGCAGCAGCAACTCCTTATGAAGCAAAAGCAGCTGTTGGAACTCGAGCAGAAGAAGTTGGAGCTGGAATTATTGCAGACGCAGGTCAAACTTCAGGAACAGATTAATAAGAAGTCAAGCGCGACTAATTTTGTCAAACCTGATCTTCTCGTCAAACCTGCGACAGTAAATTCATCACAAGTAATTTATCAACCATTGCATCAATTTGGGTTGAATAATGAGTTGGATGTTTTGCAGTTGTTGCTGAAACCGGAAGTTGCGAAGCAGCTGTTAAGTGAGAAAAAAGATGAGTCTAGAAAGGTATTAAGTGTCTAGAATTATTTGATGGCAAAATTCTACTTTATTTTATCTACATTTTTAGGCAATGTTAGCACATATTAATCAAAGGTTTCCTAACTCCAATCCGTCATTGGTTAATGCTAGCTCCCCAGTTAGTAAATCTATGTCTCTTGCTGGAGTGCCTAGTATACGACCTCCAATTCGAGATCCCCGACTACTACGCCAAGCGCAGCAAGCAAATCAGGTCACCACATTACCTCAAAATCCGCCGGTTGGTGGATTACCTCAGGACAAAGCCAACAATCAATCTGGAAGCGAGAACAACAATAAAACAGGCTCTAACCGCGATTCTCGCTTTGACAGTAGAGATGATCCGAAGAAAACACTTTCGCGAATTCCACTCAAATCAAAGCGATCAGCCTCGCCATCGAATAAGACCAAGTCGACGTCGCGACATACGAAATCTTCTTCAGGGTCAAGTAGTTCGTTGGAATCGCCGAAGAAACCTAGTCGTTCCTCTTCCAAGTCGCCATCAAAAACATCGTCTAAGTATGGAAAGAGTAAAAACAGTTTGCGGAATTCAGATAAGCGTTCCAAACGCACCGACAGGCGATCTCCGAAGAAGGACAAAGGTCGAAATTATCGACGGGCTGACAGACCGATCAGTATTAGTCCTGAACCTGATAAGAAGGATGTTGATCTACGATCGATTGGACCACAAGAGAAGCAACCACGTATTAACGATTCTAAACGTAAGTTGGTCTTGTTTTTTTTTTATGCACCATTCTAACAATGAATACATTTGTGTTTGTCATTAGATGATAACGAATCAAGAAGCACTATTGGCAATAAGCGGTTGTCTTCGGAAATTAGTGATGGACTTCATATCAAGAAGAATAGAGCAGAGAAATTTGATGCGTAAGTATAGGCTGTTTTCGGCAAGTTTTCCGTTTGTAGCTTTCTAATATTTATACATAATTTATATAAACTGCGTTTCTTAGCTTATTCGGTAGTGAAGATGTAGACTTGCGGAAAATACAGAAGGGTGATGCAGAAAGACCGATTACGCCTCCAGCACCTATTATTTCAAATAAACCAGCAGGATCTATAGAAAAGGAGAATACTAACGGCGGTACCAATGAATCTGAAGCTGTGCCAAAATTAAGTTTGGAAGTACTTCGAGCGAAATTAGCTAATGCTACCAACGCTAACAAGGACTTTATGCAGAAATCCAGATTACACGCTCAAGGTAATATATTACTTGCAACAGTTTATTGATTTGTTCTATTTACGTGTATTTTTCTTATTCATTAGCTGAACAATTCAAGCAAAAGCAATTTGCTAAGAAGGAAGACAACAAGATCATATCAATCGATGAGGCGACCAAGGCTGGTAATGGCAAACTATCAAAGGTGTCCGAAGCAAAACGGAAAGAGAATGAAGTGAACCTAAGTAATATGATGACGCAACCGATTAGCGACGATGAATTTGATTCGGATGTCGATACTCCATCTAAAAAGTTCGAGGAAGATCTTGTTAATAACGTGCCACAAAAACAATCGCGCTTTGAACCGCGATTTCCACAACATCAGTCTCAGTGGAAGGGTAAACGCGGGGCGTTTGTAGGCGGTCGTCTAACTCGGGGACGTGCTGATCCGTGGATTCGCCCACTGTCACATGGTTCTCTCTGGGCAAGCGCTATGCCGCTCATTGGGCCCAACTTCGAAGATGATGGTGGTAAGGTAGGCATCGAGCCTATGGATATCGGATCCTCTCCGCCATTGCGAGATGACAACTGTATGAGCCATGAAAATATTAAGTCGATAAACATTGATGGTGAACCGCGTGAAATTTTATTCTATGGCGAGACCGCAATTGCTTTTATGACTCCTGAAGATCCTCGTGAGATTTCTTTTCAGGCAGGTCAGAGGCGTGTGAGCTTCGATGATGTGCATTCCTACATCCTTACTTTTAACGATCCTTATCGCGATGTGTTGGTGAACGGACATTGTCATAGGGTACGTTTAGGTGCGCCGACTCGGGAGATCTACATCGACGGCAAACCACACGAGGTGTTCTTCGGCGGGCCTCCTATCTATGTCGAACTAGACGGAAAGTTAGTCATGATTAAGATTGAGGGACCTGCGCCACAGGTGAAGATTGGAACTGTCAAGCGGATCGATCTTGTCGCCGGAAAGGTGTCTTTAATCATTGATGCCAAGACGGTCATTCCAATATTTTTGGATGGGCGCAAACAACATTTTGAGGTTGATGGCACCGTAAACTCTCTGCGGTTTAAAGATCGTCTTGAGACTGTACTTATCAATGAACAGCCACATCATATCGAATTCGGTGGTTTACCAAAAGGTGTGATGTTCAACGGGCGCAAGCATTTTATTCGCTTTTCAGTGTTGCCGAAGGGTGTGCGGCCGGGTTACATTAACGTGAAGGATATGGAAGGCAATCCTCTCTCGTCCGAAAATGAAAGCAGCCAAGATGCATGCGATATTTCTGATAGGTGCATGCCTTCTCAGCCAACCCGTACACGAAAGAGTCGCTTCAGTGATCAGTCTCCAGATAGAAGTCCACAGAATCCTATTTTGAACTTGATTCAACAACCTGCTTTCGGTAAGAAATCAATTTATTTATATCAAGTAGATATAAATTCATTGAAGATGATTTCTATTACAGGAAACATAGATAACTTGCTATCTATTGCATCATCAGCATTGCCGGTTATCCCAGGGCGCAATGCAGGAAACTACCAGATTGAGAAAGCTCCTATGATTCCGCCGCCTTTGATTGAACCTCCTATAATTCCACCGATCTCGCAAAATACAACCGCTCCGCAAATGTTGATTAACACTACTGTGCCACCGCCTATTGCGCCTCCAGCGCCTGCGCCCACCTCCGCATTAAATATAAATGATTTGTTCCAAAAATTAGTAGCTACTGGAATAGTGTCTACCTTACAAAATCAAAATATTCCTCCTCCAGTTAAAACTGAAAATGTGTCTCAAATAAGTCCCCAAATGCCACCACAGGTGGATACTCCCCCACCCAAAGTGCAAAACTATGAAGTACAAATGAAACCAATTAATTTTGATGATCCTAGTTCGCTCAAAGTGTAAGTATCCAATTTTTGTTGCAGCAAATAACTGTTTTGAAATGTTGTTTTATTACAATTTAATGAAAATCGTCCTGAACTGAAGTTAATATTATTTGAATTTTAGTCGGCAGCCTGCCCTCGTCAACATCTTCTATGCGGGGATGCAATGCAGCAGTTGTGGGATGCGTTTCGCCCAGGAAAACTCTAGTTTTTATAGTCAACATTTAGATTGGCATTTTAGACAGAATCGGAAAGGGAAGAAGAATATTCGGAAAGCTTCTAGTCGGCGCTGGTATTATTCAATTGCGGATTGGAATAACTATGAAGAAATTGAAGATTTGGAAGAAAGAGGTACTAATTTAATTTTTTTTATATATATATATATTTATTGAGCATTTAACTTTATGGCTGTATGTTTTTAGAAAAATGTTACTTTGAAAACCAGCAGAAAGATCAGGCTGAAGGCAAAGACGAAGAGAACGATGGTGAAATCGAAATTCCCAGTGTTCCTACAGATATTAACAACCAAGACCCTCGTTGTGAAGTGTGCCAGGAGAAATTCGAACAATTCTACAATGAGGAGAAGGAAGAATGGCATTTGAAAATGGCCATTCGTGTTGATGACAAGACCTATCATCCTTTATGTTATGAAGATTATCAGGTAAGCAAAAATCTTAATTAATTTTGAATGTTTCAAGTAGGAATATGATTGAAATATTTTAATTTGCAATCTGTAGAGTTCATTGGCCAATATGGCGGTTGATGAAACATTCGAGCAAAGCGTATCTAACGTGTCATTGGATGTTGATCCAAACACAGACGTGGAAATGAAGGAGGAACCAAAAACAATTCCTGGTTTGGATGTACCTCTTAATGAATCGCCAGTTACATTGGACTTTGATTCATCTGAAAGTATCACTCACATCATCACTCCAAAATCTGACGTAAATCCAGATGAGACAACTCAGGACGGTCTTGAAATGGACCCGGAAGTAGAAACAAAGACTGAAGAAGATGTAACAGCTGAGGAAGAATTCAAACCAGAAGGCGAGGAACCTATGGGAACCGAGGACGACGACGATGTGGTGATTAATGAAGTTGAACCAGAGAGAATCGTCCTAGACGATTACGAGTTTGACGAGAACGGATTGATCGCTGGAGTAGTTGTGAAGCAGGAACCTATCGACGATGGATTCACGGACATCGAAAATTTCCATCTGAAGGCAGAAATTGAGGAGCCTCCACTAAAAGGTAATTACTTTTATTTCCTTCGGTGTAGGGCTTGCTAATGTAGAAAATAATTTTAATGGATAGGTAATAATACTCTTATGAATACGGTAACTAAATCAAACAATTTTTCACTCCCTGATCGTGGTATAGATCAATCTTTTATGGATATCGGTGAAATATCTGAACCAACAGTGCCTACCTTCCATAATGCAAACGAAAACACAGAAAATGTTGCGACCGAAGAGCCGCAATCATCTGAGCCGGTTATCGAGAAACCACCGACGCCAGAAGGTCCCGCCAACGAAGAAACGGCGGAAAATACGACAGCCACGACAATCGTGAGCAGCAACGAATCGTTGCTTACTATGCCGCCAATTGACGGTAATTTAGATTGCAATAACGCAGGCGCTCTCCCGACTGTGCCGGCCGGCGGCACGGGAGGTAGAATAAAAATTAATATCTCGAAACCATTGCCTGTAATTGCCCCGAAAGAAAATAAAGATAATACTTCAGACGTTGATAATAATATAGAACCTGTTGATCCCACCCAACCTTTACCACCAGGTGAAGAGCCGGCACAGTTGTATCTGAAGCCGGCTCTTCAAGGTATTGACTTGAAGCAAGTACCTCCTGTTAATAAAGGTTCGGAGCTGACTGGCCTTTGTTCTATAATGTGATTTATCGGAGAAGCGCGGAAAATTGATACATTACGATTATTCGCAAACATTATTTCCATGATTTGTAATTTTAATTCACTTACAAATGTTTGTAAATATTGACTAAATAATAATTTTGCTATATATTTGCTAGTTTTGTAAATAATTTAATTATACAGAAAATATTGACGGTTTTAAGTTGCAAAAGCAACCTATGCTGATTTCGTTGAATAAACGAACTGAACTTTTAGTTTGATTGATTGAGTTCTATTTTAGTTAGAGAAATTGCTGTATTTGTTGAAAGATGCGAAATGACTTTGAAATAAATTGCTTTCTTTATTGAACATGATTAATGTATGGATTTTGTATAATTGTAATTAAGGGCGTACGATTGTGAATTATTGTTACTTTTGGTTTAACTTTGTTTGATAGAATTACTATTTCAATTAATAAATAAATGAACTAAAACTGTAATTATATTAAATGTGTAGTAGCTGATATGCTAATGAATAAAATCAGTTATAAACTACTAAAATACGTTGTTGATTTCTATTTTCTATAGATTTATAAAAATTCATTTACATTAAAAGAGTTTGTTTACATATCAACGTAGTGAGTATAATTCAATTCGAAATGCAATCGCCAATTGGTTCCAAGGGGGATTAAGAAGTCTAGATGGATATTTTTCCGCATATCTGAGCTGACTATTAGCTTAATGGCGAACGCTTTCCGAATTAAGGATTATCCAGTAGTTGCGTATTTCGGGAACGAATCCAATTGGCTTTTCAAGAGGATCGACAATTCTGTGTCGGAATTAACACAAACATAATTATATTATGTTTTTATATTATACTTTTGAGTTTAGTTGCAAGGACAATCCTAAATGAGATTATATTCATTAATATATTATATTTTCACAGAGTCCCGTCCTAAAATCTGCGAATAATTTTAAAAATTAATACAGAAATAGCACAAGTGTGCTAAATTTTATTACAACATATGTATTTCAAAGAAATTAACTTATTAATTTATTTAATTTGAATACATTCTATAATTTACAATGAACAATTATGGGGCCATCGTGGAAATGGGATTGCATCTTTAATATTTGTAATACCTAGCAACATTTGCAAATATCTCTCAAAGCCTAAACCAAACCCAGCTGTGGGGGCACTACCAAATTTCCTCAGATCCAAGTACCAGTGCAATTTGTCAGTGGGTAATTTAGCTTTCAGTAAATCATAATTATCTTCCCTCAGACTACCACCAATAATTTCACCGATATTTGGTGCAAGCAAATCAAGGGCAGCAACTTTCCCAGTTTCAATTTTACAATCTTTCATATAAAACGGTTTCAGATCTTTAGGCCAATTAATAACAAACGTAGGTATATTACCGCAATGTTTCACCAAAAACATTTCATGCTCCTTTGTTAAATTTTTGTCTGCACTAAGTGTACATCCATGATTTTGTAAGGTCTCCACTGCATAATCATATGTGATAACCGGGAATCCTCTTTGTGACCATGAAAAGTCTATATCACTAGCTTGTGCTTGTTTCATATCTTCTTGATACTTATTCAACACTTGAGTTGTTACATTTTGCATTAATTTTTCTATAACTTCAATTAATTCCTCTAAATTGTCAACAAATGCCTTCTCTACCTCAAGCATATAAAATTCAGATAAGTGAAGCCTAGATCTTGAATTTTCTGCTCTAAATGTAGGTCCAAATGTATAAACTTTACTCAAACCATGTGCTAGAGCTTCTAAATGCAACTGACCAGAAACAGTAAGATAAGCTTTTCCATTGAAATATGCATCATTGAGTGGAACATCTCCACTAGACATTTCTTTCAAGATTTTCATTGATTCAGGTTGAACATTAAAAACTTCACCAGCACCTTCACAATCATTGGATGTAATAATAGGAGTATGTACATTAATATACCCCTCATCATGTAAATGATCATGAATAGCTTGCATTACACCATCTCTTATTCTCAGCATTGAAGCAAATTTATTGGTCCTAGACCGAAGATGTAAATATTGCCTCACATACTCAGGTGCATAGGTTTTTCTAGGTGCAAAAGGATATCCTTCTTCAACAACACATCTTCCTGATACATTAATGTCATTGGCTAAGAGTTCTAGTTGACCTTTAGGATTCAAGCTAATACTTCCAACTATTGTGACAGAGCTTCCTGTTGTGACTTTATCAAGAGGAATTGCTTTATCAGCTACTACTTGGAGTTTAAGATTGGTTGAACCATCAGAAATGTCCATAAATGTTAAACCTTTCATTTTTCTTAAGGATTTTACCCATCCCTGAAAGTAACTTGAAGTTATATAAAATAAGGTAAATTTTGTAGGAAATGTTATTAGTTACTTTAATTTTGACTGTTTCTTTTGTGTCATTTTTTGTAAAGACTTCTTTAATGCTTGGAAAAACTACTGAACTAAAAGCTCGGGTAAATAATCGATACATATCGTGCTAATTTTTGTTAATAGTAATTTAAAACAAGATGAAATTTTTGAAATAAATTTTGATAAGGTTAGGTATTTATTGTAGGAAAAATGTCTTCAAATAGTCGGAATGTCACGAAAGTGTACGATACAAGCAACAAAAGTTTCAAATCCAAAAACAATATTTACATTAATTCTGCTTGATATTATAAAAAAAGGATGTTTTCTATGTTTATTTTTATGTATTTTCTGAATGTATAATAATATTGAGTAGTGTATAACTTGCAAATAATTACTTGTCATATCAGATTCATTCCTCAGCATAATAATCAATCACTAAAAAATCAACCCTCAGACATCATGCATATGCTGATGCTTTAATAGACCAAGAAGCTGGGCGCAATTGTCTATTGTAACTCAATATGATAAAATATTTTCTCATAATGTAATAGGTGCTACCCAACACCATCAGCAGCACATTAGTGTGCAAAAAACAAACCCTCAGTCTTTATTAACACTTAAAACATGCATGCGTAACACCACACAGCGCTCACCCTAAATTCATTGTATATTGCACCATATTGTACTATATTCAAACCCTCAGCAATCTTACATTACTACTTACCATTTATCACTCGCCATCAGTTTTTTTGTTAATGTCATCAGGACCATATTGGCCATAGTTCACTGTTGACAAAAGATTAATTTACATCTTATTCTTTTTCGAGATAGGAAGATCCACATCAATTTTGTACATGCTCGGCTAATAACCACAAATAAAAATTAAGAAAAACGATCGATCCTTAAAAAATTCCACTGTAATTATTTATTTAATTGGCAACCACAATTCCAATCAAAGTATTTGTGCAACAACTCATGACAATTCATGGAACTACTTCTATATACTGCGGGGCTGCATGGAGAAGTGAAGGCTAGCCGAGTTACTATTGAAATTATCTTATGATAAATATGACTACTTTTGCTTAGAGTTATTTATTTTCCAAAAACGTTCCGGTTGGCAATTAAGAAAGTAAAGGGTGCTAAAAGTTAATCTTATGTTGACCTCTTTTTGTACCATCAGAAATGTTATAAATTTCACTTTTTTAATAACTTCAGCTATACCTAAAATTATATAAAATAATGTAGAGGTTGTGATAAATTTGCTTGCTTATAGAAAAATAAAAGTGGACATTATAGAAGATATTAGAAGAACGCAATAAGAATGAAGGGTGCAATAAAGCAAAATACAAATTTCTATTTTAATTATATATTTAATTGATTCCAAACAACAATCATCAAACAATGCTTATGAAAATATCAGTGCACTTGCATTTTTATACAATTTGTTTACGTATTCTCTTTAGTTATAGCTTTGACAAATATGTTTGTATCCTCACGCAGATAATACAATAATATGAGCACATTATTTTGTAAGGTCCACAAATATTCCATTGTAAGTTGCTACTCTACAATATTTGATAACAATCCATCCGATATGAAATATTCTAATTGAATAAGTGATATAAAGCAGAAAAATGTAAATTGATGTCAATATAGTAAAAGATATGTCATTTGTTAGCAAACAAAGTATTGACCATTTGTCACTTTTGACATTACAATTGCGTAAAATTATTATAAATATGTAAGATGATAAATGCTATAATGGATGAGAAGCAACTAAATACTATGAGGTAGATGGCAACACTTATAATATTCATAGATTTATAGAAGATATAATTGTTTGCTTTGCAAAGAAGCTTTTGTGAACAAGATGAATTACTTGCCATCATAAAGATGCATTAATTTTTGAGATCCGATTTGCAATTCATCAGTCTTAAAGAAGAAAATTGTTTAATTACATAGTAAAATTATTATATATTTTAAATGCTTCTATGGAATTAATGAATATTAATTAATATATTAAGTCATTTCTAGTTTGTTGACAAGTTGTAATTTTGGTTTGTTCTTATTGGGAATGTTATGCTAACCATCCACTATTTATTAATTCTCTTACTAGGAAATTAATCGAAGGCACGTTGTGTGAATTGAGTATTTATAATTCTTTTTTGTTTCTAATAATGGCTAAATGACATAATTTATTATTTATAAGTACCTAAAGTGTTACTATTTACCATAATTAATTTTTTAAATAACATTGATGCCTCAGTTTATCACTACTACTTCAACACCTCGCTCTTTTTAGGTTTCGTCCTTTTTAATCAGTACATTTCTAAAATTCCCAGAAAGTGCAAATTACAAATTGCGGCAATTGCGATTTATCCTCTATCTTATATCTTAAGCTTTGAAATTAGCTCCCCTAATTGTCAGCGAGAATGTCATGCGTGATTAATAACAACCCTTTCATTTCTTTCCAGCAAGTAATTACATCATATTTATTTCACAATTTACTTTGTTGTGAGTTTAAATTACTCAAACCTCTAGTCTTTTATTAACTTTGCAATTTCGATTTGCTTCTTGTGTAAATTATAGCACAATCCACTTAAAATTACAGAATGAAACAATAAACCAATTAATGATTTCCTTCATTTCAAAGTGATTTTTATTAGTGTTGTATATTTATTATTTGAAGCCATTCCGTCGAGTCAGTCTAATAACAAATCACAGCTATGGAGTGAATATAAACAAAATTACTATAAACTTATCTACGGATTACAGTTAGATGAAATTACAATAACATCTTACACTATTTGTTCAGATAATTTAGAATTAACAACTATTGTTGTTGCTCTAAGTTGGTGTGGATCTCAACGCAACCAATTCGTGGTGTTTTTTGAAATAGTAAACTCTAGGTACTTATTGACGTTATAAACAATACCAATGTCAATGACAGTAAGTGCACATTTCGCAATTTCTGCTATGTGCAAGAGTATCCACTAAAGCACTCCATGGATGGTAATTTGTGAAAAATTTCTAACGCAACAACCCGCAACGAACGAATAATATTTTTACATATTTTATCATGTTTGCCTAAATCGTCTTATACAAATTACAATCACTGCGCTTCTCATCTTTCATGTCTGCCCACATCAACCACACATATTCCAGAGGGACAAGCATAAACAATGTTTTTAAGAGAATTTAAGAGGAAATAAATCAATACCATAACCAAAGATAATCAAAAAGGCAAAAATAAACGTACGTCTAAAATATAATTTTATGTAATAAATGTATAGAAATGTTGTAAAAAATATTGAATACGAACTAAAATAATCACATCGATTACAATTAGAAATAGATACAACTTTAGTTGATTCAATTTAGTTGGTTTAATTCATCGGCGGAAACAATTTGACATGGATCTTTGATCCGCAACAATTCCTAGTACGTTCTTCAAGCATATTGTTTTCAATAAACTTCAAATATTGATTTGCACCGGTATCATTCCATTCCAAGTATGTAGACCCGCTGCGATTAATGTAAGTAAGATCAATCATCAGTAGTAAGAGTACATTTTTAGTTAATAATAGATACGATTATGCAATAATTAATAATAATCGATAATAGTAATAATAAAAACAAAACTACTACGTTTCTTTTTCTATCATTCAGTCTCATTTCACAAATAAACGTGTTTGTCTTCGTATCATAATTTAATTCATTTTTCATCTAATTAATCAGTCTTAACAGTTACATATTCCGTTTACGTTCGAGGAACTTGTAGCAAACATGGTCCCGTGCTTTTGGTTCGTTCGTAATCAAGTCGTGATTAACGATATAGAAAATATGGCGCATTTGTGAACATTTGTATTTGATGCCAATCGATCTAGTCTAGATGCTAACAGACGAAGAGTACTCTTAGATGCGAAAAACAGGCACACATTTGATTTGTATGCACATAAAACATTTCTTATTACAACTATAGGGCCTTCGTCTTTTGGAATTGTCTCTATTTCAGCCCGCTATTACTTACAAGATACAATGCTAATTTTACAAACTAGTTCTCATTTTCTGTCGCCGCGAAAATGAATTGAGTACGGGTAGGGGCGTCGTCGTAACCACAGATGAGAAATACATATTGCACTGATGTCAGTCTGGCATGCCATGCACGTTACGCAACCGAAATAAGAACAAAAAGATGTTATTGATCGACAAGAAGTGAAAACTTTGTTTCTCCGCTGCTCGCTTCTCACAATCGCTCTAATAATATTAATAATATTTGAAAACTTAACACTGGTTTTTTAAAACTTCAGTCAGCAGCAGTTGTCCTATCGCTTCCCTAATCAATTTACATTTCATTTGCGTCGTTTTGAGTCTCTGCGATGCGACTTTAATGCAAAGGCAACTTATTATGCAGGAGGCGACCTGCGTGGGCACATCTCTACTCAGCATTATCAACGCTCACGCTCACTTCACGCCGCATCTCTTCCATCAGCGTCTCCTTGAGCATCTCCTCCTTCTTGATGATCGAGGACATGTTGATTGGTGGCATGATCACCTGTTTGCGCCCCACTGACAGATCCTCGACGTGGTCATTCTCATCCTGCTCGTGATCGTGCTCATGGTCGTCGTGTTCATGTTCGTGATCGTGCTCGCGATCACTGCTGCCACTGCCGTTGGTTTCGCTGTGATTGGGATCACTGCCAACAACAGGTGATGGCGGCAGGCTGTTCATGCGGTTCATGTACTTGAGGTGGCTGGGAATTGGACTGGTGGTGCTACGTGCCGAGTTGTTGTTGTTGGGGCTGGTATTGCGTCCGCTCATAGCTGCATGGGCAGCAATCATGGCTGCGAGGGCTTCCTTGTCATCACGTGCATCCAAGGCGTGTTGCAATATACTGCTGGCTTCTAGAAGGCTAGAATTGTTGTTGATGCTGTGCTCATCAGCAGAGTCCATACCAAACGGTGAACTTGTGCCGCTGATGCCATAAGGAAAGCCTAGGCTGCTACCATTGCTGCCGCGTTTAAATGGACGGCTTGTAGTGATTCCCAACTTCTTCACTTTGTCGTAGAGCGTTCTGGATGGCACACCGTATTTCCTTGCGGCTTGCAGGGCTGACATACCATTACGCACAGCGTCAATGGCAGACATGATGTCATTGCGCGTGTATTGCTTGTAACGCTTCCATTCGGGCTTGACATTGCTAGGCACGTAGGTGGCAATGCCGGACATACCACTGGCATAGGCAGGATTCATACCCAGTTTAGACTTCTCCTCGTACTCTATGGAAATGTCCGTGAAAGGAGATTGGGCGCCTTCGGATGGCTCATTTTTGATATGCTATCAAGAAAAAAAAGCAAGAAGCAAATAAAAACGTGCTCAAGGATAAATACAAAACGGTAAAATAATCAGCAATTAGTTGACAAGCAACGTACCTTGACGACGGATTCATCCACTCCATTGGAATTTACATTATTGGGGTTTTCGTCCGGATGGCACACGAGACTGACAGGTTGTGATGAGTCGGCTTGTCCAAGGACCGTCCGGAGAATAGGGGTATCACGACTCATGAGCAAACTGGAGAGCTTTTTGCGTTTGAGCGGGTTCATGTCTGTGTTTCCGGCTTGGTAGCAATTGCTAAGCATGGCGGCGGCTTGAGCGGCGACGGCATTATTGCTAGTTGGTTGTTCGCTAGGAGAATGGCTTGGATGGATAGGTAAACCAGTTCCTGGCCACATGGGAATATTCATTCTGGGTGATGGTGGTGTTTGTGATTCTAAAATGGGAGTTGTACTCTTCCTGTGGTTACTTCCCGAATACATGTATGGGGTGTTTTTGTACCCGCCGACGAAGCCATTTGTAGAATGTGGCGGTGATTCGGCACTGCTACTGTGTACTGTAGATTGGTTATTAGATGTACTTGAGGTGCTCACGCCCGTTGGGCTATGGTGATCTGAATCCGTCCGCGCCACATCACTGGACGATTCACTTCCGCGTTTCTCCTCCACCAAGCCCTTGACTTTCAGCGCCTCCGCCACTCGCAACAAGTCAGCGAGTTGATTTTGGCCTACATTAACTTCTCCCCGATACATGTACTCCAAGATGGCTTTGATATCTGAATAGCGAACATCCTTCAGGACAACCACAGGATGCTTGCATGGCAGGTCAGTAAAAAGGTTCTGAAAGTACGGCGAACATGCAGCCAGCACCATTCGATGGCACTTGATCGGACTGCCTCCATCACAAACCAGCGTCACATCTGTGAACGCTTCATTCTGCAGCAGCTCATCGAAGACGGTTAGCAGGTTGGACTGATGGTTGTTCCATCGCAGGCAGTAATGCTGCGCGTTGCTGTACATGGTGGTACCGCGCGTTGAGATCAAACTTCGCGATGTCAAAGTTTATTGCGGCTTGCAAGTAAACAAGAGCGCACTGCGAACAACAAGAACAAGATCAAAATTCGCGCACAGTCAACAAATAACAACAGCATCGACGAGCAAACAAAGTCGGCGTCAACATTGGGCGTAATTATTTACTTTCCTAAACAACGTAATAACTAATCAACCGAAAGATAGTAACAATGTTCTTGGCGCTAACATCAACAAGCACGTAAACACTTTTCTTTAATTCGAATAAAAAACAGGAGTAGATTTTTTTTAAGTGCAATAGTTTGTTCCGTTAGTAAGAATTTGTAAACTACCCCCAGTAACAGTAGAGAATGCGTACAACTCTACTAGACGATGTCAAGACGAGCACTGAAGTGCTAGACAAAAATGCGTACGTTTTAGGGCTGCGCCGCACAACCCCGGCCCGTAGCGGAAACCTACCCCTACTCCTCTCAATTGGCCAATTTTTCCTTTTGACGAATTTGTGCTTGTACCACCCCCCTCACCATAAAAAGCTCTATAAACTCCCCCTTACGTTATTTCAAGTCTATGAGTTTAGAAATTAACTAAGAAACAACATTATTAAGCAGATATGGAAATGACTTAAGTCACTTGCTCTAAAATAATATCTTCTATAATGTTCATCCTTCTAAAAATGGAATAATATTGTTTTAGTAGATAAATAATTGCATTTAATGTTCGGAAAACTTTTCTGAATATTTTCCAAAGTACCTTTGTATCTTAGCAAATAATCTCAAAAAAATGCGCGTCCAATCGCTAATTACACCGTTCTCCGATACAAACATATCAAGCCTGTACGTTTCAACGCGCCCGCTCGCAATCGATAAGCGAAAAATCGTTTCCTATTGGAATTCACATTCACCCGGGAACACGCGATGCCCATTACGCATTACGCGTTTAATGTCACATTCATACTAAATATGATCAGCATATACTTAAGCAACTAAAAGTCTGCGTGAAATCAAAATTGATAATCGCATTAGCATTTGCACCTTGCGCGGCGACACACCGAAGAAGTGAAATTCGAACGCATTGTCGATAGTCACCTATCCAATCGTTATGCCTCCGAATAAAACCTGTTTAAATGTCGGCTGCATTGTTGCGCGCTAATCGGTGCTTTTGTGCGTCTGCATCGCCGGTGCGAATGCATTTTATTGTCGGGAATAGAGGCGACACGCACACGAAAACAAAACACACCTGAGATACGCGCATATATGCTGGGTTCGTAGGGTTTTGGGGGTTACGCAGAGTTCCTAGCTGCGTCGAGTTTATGACGCTATTTTTATATATTCGCCTAGAGTAGGGTGGGGTTTTGCTGAGGCTTGTGAATATATTATGCTAATAAAAGCCCCCGAAGCTTAAAGCTCATTTCCGGGCGAGGAGAATTTTTTCCAAATGTGCTAAAATGTGCAGCCTAGTGATGGGCATATTTCCTTAAGGTGAGACTTGAAAAGGTCGTCATTTGCATAAGTTTTTTTCGTGTTTCGAGATAAATTATGAAATGGAGACAAAAAATTAGCATTAGCATTTTCTTAATTTCTTTTCACTTTAATTCGTCCGTTTGAATAAATGGTTTAATTTGAATATTTGCTTTCTCACGCTGTGTTGATTATGCAGAAATTTTTTTATAAAAAATACTTGGTAACTTACAATCTGAATTTCTCCCCCGTGTCGAAATTTTCTTTGCTGGTGTAAACCCAGAAAACAATCACAATATTCACACCAACAGTCTGCAACTTTTCGAATCAATCTCCACTCACATTTGCTTAAGTTTCGTTGCCACTTTGGCGTCCAAGTGTAATTAGTGAGTACGCGCTCCGCGGCGCGTCGATGATGATCGCGGGTCGAATGTCGTTGGATCCGCGGTGTTCTGCGTCAAATTTCGGGCGCAATGCATGTGAACCGCTATCTAAAATGCGACTGACTGTCCCGAAATGCACGCACCGTACGCGCACACTTTTTACACACGCACACACCCGCGAGTCTAGGCCGGGCTAGGCAAGACTCCGATGCGTTTTGCTATGGTCTATGTCAGACCACCAACACCAGCAACCGCGTGGCGCTCGCGCGGTGAACCCACACGCAACTTTTCCCAAAAAGTTCGCCGGCGGTGTGGTGCGTACAGTGCGTTTCTTTCTAGCCACCATCGGATGCGTATGCACCGCGCGTCTAGGCTCACGCACACGCGTTCGCGCTCGGCTAGACACAGACGGACGAAATGCACGCACGGAAATTTCGGCAGTCAAACATACCAGCAAGCAGTATGCTGCCAACAGTACCAGCAGTTTGTGTGCACGCAAGACAGAGAACAGCAAGATTGGATGTCCCGCTTTGCTGGGCTAGACGACGCGCACAAGGTTTCAGAATTTTCAGCTAGGAGGGCACCCGCACCGAGCCAGTAAGCCCACAACTCTGCAAGATATTTCAGTTTATCAGGAATATGCTGCACTTTCCGCTTTCGCGCAAGGGGGTTGCACGTATGCAATGCGAACACCAACCACCAATCAGTCCATCGACTACTGCGGGGGTGCGGCTTGTAGAGTTGGCGGCGGTGGTAGCGGCGGACGCGCAATTCACAATGCACATTGCACATGCGAAGTTGTTCCACATGTATACCGATTGTGTCCTGGCTGATAGTAGAGGGGATCTTGTACATCACAACAAACAATGCAAGGACACAGGTCGCTAAAAATGCCATCAATGCGAGCAAATTCAACAAAAATGAGCTCAAAAAATCCAATTCAATGCACTTAGTATTTTAAGTTGGTTGGAGTGCTTTTCACATGTGCATTTGTAAATTCTGTTGCTGTTCGGATCCTATTTGAAGAGTAATTATTATAAAATAGAAAAAACGCTTGCTATAAAAGGTGGTTGTCCTTGGCCACAAAACCACATACGTCTATGCAGGCACAAAAGTGCGTGCATCCGACCAACCGACCACGCGCAATCAACGCATAGAAAAGCGCATTTTCGGCCATCCACGACACACGCGTCCGTTCCGCGGCGAACGCGACGCTGCGGGTCGAATATTCCGACCGACTTCGGACACTGTCTGCTTCTTCACATCTTTCAAGGTCCCATTGCTGCTCCTCATACAAGGCAGCAACTAAAAAAACACAAGCTGGATGGTTGATGCAAAGCGTGCAGGGCGGCTTGAGGTGAGAAGAAAGCTATGTCAAGGTCTTGCAGCTTTCTATAAGCCAAACAACAAAACAAAATTAGGAAGAGCGTAGTTGCAATGCAGACTAAAAGTATAAATTGTAAGGAATTGAGGTGGTGCTTGTTGCATGGAGGCGGCATGGGGGCGGTGCACGAGGGTGTCACTTTAGAGGGAGAAAAGAGTACAATGCGCAAATTTTCTGCTCAACTCCCTGGAAGCTTTTTTATTGGTTGCGCATCCTAAAAGATGTAGGATGCTAAGGGTTGCTTAAAAAGAAGCCAGTTTATATTAAAACATTCCCAATGTTTGAATTGATGAAAATAATCGATTTTAGGGTATTTCTTGCGATGTAATTTCCAAAAATGCAATGAATGCTAAAACACCAAAAATAGGGTTGCATGCATGCAACGCATGTTCACCCGCGTAGGGTGCGTTTGCAATGACTAATGAAAATATACCTACTCTACTTTCCGTGCGCGCTTCCCGCACCCCGAAATAAAAAAAACCGAATTATCCACGCGCGCACACCACGGTGAATTATTGCCGAGTTGGTGCGGGTGGTTACTTTGCGTTACTTTTAGTGCGCATTTTCGGACTTGTGGTCACGTGAATCGTCTGCCGTGAAATTCGGCTTGTTTTATGCAGTCTGCATGTCTCCCCTGGGGAGTGTGCGCCGGCTTTCTGCTGGTCTTTGCATAGCGCATAAAAAAGCAACGTTATCGGCCTAATCTCGCACGCAAATCGCGAAAGGCAGTTCATGTGCGTGCGAGATGCGTATGCGGCGGCATAGTTTGTTTGGCAGCGTTTTCACCCTCTTTGATATTATATTATCGGCACAATAGTTAGCAATTCTTTTTGGGTGTGTTGATGTCGCGTAAACAATGTGAAATGATTGACAGATTGCAAAAATCTAAGGAAGCAATTTGTTTAAGATTAATTAAAATGGAGTGGAATGGAATATGCAAGTTGACTGAAGCAATGCAAAGAGGAAACTGAAGGAAACTGCATGCTGCATTCACACTCCCATCGTAACACAACTACTACATACTTCAATTTCTTTATACTCATTCTAAAATTCGAACTAGTTACTTTTTGAGAGAGAATTGCTACGCAATGATCAAATATATCCAATCTATGTTGCATGGTATTGTAAGCAACTTCATACAATTTGTACAAACATAGTGTAATTACCACTTAGTATCTGCTTTGTATTTTACTACATCTATATCTTCCTCACGCATGAAATTTGACATGTGCCACGACCGAATGAAATTATTGCTTCTGCATGTCCACGATAGTCCCTCGCAGGCGTATTGTTCGTTGGCGGATTCCCGTAAATATTTAACGAGCCCGAAAAATATTCATTGCGTGTGTTAAGAATGAAAGACACAATTGTCGAACTTCACTCATTATTATTTCACAATAGAAAAGTAAAAGAGACGCTTCTTGGAGAATTTTGTCAAAAACAAAACTAAACGTATTTGACAAACACAATTTTTTATTTATTTATTACTGTGTTTACTGACTCTAAAAAGAATAAGAACAAGAGATTATTCTATATATTAAAATAGAATTGATGAATGAATAATTTGATTGTGCAGCAATATGTAATGAATGGTTTGTTTTGTCCAAAACACAACACACAATATACGAATACAACAGAGCGATAAATATTGCTACAAGTATTTTCATACTTATTTTACGCACACCGGAAACGGAAGTTCGCCGGTTCAAAAATATTTATCTACCCGCCGCGTTTTGTGCGTTTTTGTTGTCGTGCAAGTGCAAGGCGCGTCAGCAACACGATAAAATTGCAACGTCCATTATATTATGATTACATCAACATCCCATCACTGCACGAAATGACGAAAAAATCCAGCCAACCATATCCACTGTCAAGTAAAAGCGATAGATAAAAAGCCGAACTAATTTTCGCTTCTTGATGACCACGTTGTCGTCGACAAAGTATCAAATATGTTCGCCTACCTGCGTGTGTGTGTGTGTGTGTGTGTGTGTGTGTGTGTGTGTGTTGTCATTGTATTGTGATGTGCGTTTGGCATTTCCAGTTCGTTCGCATCGGCCGTACACGTGTAGCCAAAATTCATTGTTAATGCAATCGCGAACAAAAATTACACCCCATTAACGGTCAACGGTGCGTACCCGCTACTGCCGCCCGTCTCTCTAACCTAGTAAAATCAATGAATAATTGATTGCTCACTTTCCGAAATACGGTGGTACGCTATTTACCTATCCGCGCAATATACGCAATACGCACGCGGTTTATAAATGTACGCCAACGTCAAACCTACACCCAACTCGTTGGCTTATTCATAAGGCGTTGGCGAGTGGCGGCAGAGTAAGCAGTAAGTTTTCTGGTCTTGCATAGAGCGTCAGCGAGGAGAAACTATAAGGCTCAAATTGCCTAAATTGTGGTTTGATAAATCATCAGAAAAATTCAAAATGCATAAAATATTGTTAGATAATAATAATTTCGAGAAAGCAATCTTGACACTACGGTTGTCCGGTAGTAACTGAACGTGACTAGAGAAGAATGAGGCTTTTATGTAAAAGAAAGTGGAGGGAGAATGTCATCAGCGAGTACGCTCGCTGTTTACATGTGCGTTCATACTGCAAATTCTAGAGTTTAGTACACATTAATATGAATTACTATGAATCACTTCTAAACATATAATAACACTTTAAATGGTACTTGATAAATAAAAGTTGATTATTTCAACAATAAACACACACATATAAAGTTCAATGAACGTGATTCCTATTATTTTCCATTGGCATTGGTATTTCAACAAATAATAACGAATCACTTAAAACAAAAAGTGTTTCCTAACTTCTCTACCAAACTGTAAACCATAGGTAACAACATGTAAGCTGCCCGTCTTGCCTTTGTTTATATCCCAGTATATACGTATGGTTCAAACTATGATAGACATTTATCTATCCCTCACACATTCCATGACCATCGCCGAATGTGAGCGACGTTAAGCAATTTGAACGGTACCTCAAATAAATCTTTGTTGGCGCATTAGAATGCGCGCCGCCCGCACGGAAAAAAAGCAATGACCACCTCACAAGTCAGGCGTCTGTTATCGTTATCATACACACCACCAACAGGCATGTACGCCTTTTGCCTGAAAATCCCCCAGTAAATTATATTTTGCCCACTTGGCCCTTGACCAAACGCTTTCAGGCTAGAAGGATAACGTAATTGCAAAAAGTAATATTATGTGACATATGTTAGTCGTAAAGCAGGAGATGATTTCTTATGAGTGTTTTCTATTAGATAGGGGTAACCCCCTAAAAGGAGAGTAAAAAGGGGGAGGTCTATCAGAAACATGCAGGACAATTATGTCCTTCAGTGCAGCAATGCAAAACACGTTAATAATTATCAAGCCAATTACATTAGTTGAGAGACTCGAAATGCAAGCACAAAAAAGTGATTGTTAATGCTCAAAGTTCATAAGTTCAGCGATATATAATGTGCATGCCAGTGATTAAAGCGAATAAATCAACAAGAGATCTTCTTCATCCGTACGCGAGAGCAAAGTGTCTCGGTCTAGTTTTATTCACAAACGCAAAGTTGAAACCACTGATTAGTGCGATTATATTCCAACGGCTAAAATAGTTTCGCTCTCTATTATAGTGATGATGGCACACGTTGAAGCAAGCCTCTTGGGTGATAGTGCCGGGTGTTTGCACAGAAAGCAAGCATCGTTATCAGTCATTGATACTGCTCCAGACAACGATTGCATAAATGCTCGACGCATCATCCTCGCGCATTCGTTTTTCTCGCTTTGTGCAGTCTGCAATCGCGTGATTGTTTGTTGTTCGCTGTTTGTCTGTTTGGACAGCCATGTTAGACGAAAATAAAAAGCGCACGCATCCTCGATCGTCGCGCATTCTTGTCGTCCGATTGATATGAGCGAGAGTGATGCAGCAGCAGGAGCTTTTGAAAAAGTGCGTTTTGCGCCGCTGCGCAGAGCGTACGTCGCATTAGAGTTGATTAAACTCACCCGTCCTTCGTGCCTTTCGTTCTTTTATGTCTTCATCCCGGGTGCATCGCGCCAGACGCACTGCATTAATTACAGCCGCCGCCCGCTGTCATATCGTCCTATGAAAAGGGCTCAGACGCGAATTTTTATTGCGCGCATCCGGTGCATCGCCTTCTGCATCCGATGCGTGTGATGCGTCAATCTAATTGCGTCGCGAGCGACCAATGCACTTCGCAATTCTGCTGATTCACCTCGAAAATGCGAATTGGCCTGCAGGATTGGTTGCAGGTTGACCACTCACGGCACAGGTGCGCTTGCACTTGAGGCGCGTCTTAGGAAACCCGGCGTCCTTGCGAGCAATTCGCGACCACTGACGGAGCACAACACACTCTCGCGCAATTTGCAACTTCATTCACGCTTCATTCACAACTTGGGCACTCGCGAGCCAATCGGTGTGCGAAATTCGCGTACAGTTGCAGAGGCGCGTCGGGCGCGCGCGTGTTGCAGGACATTGACAGTGGATGGATGTTGTTGTCGTCAGCGTGCTGCGACTCCTGACCAGCCGCAACATTGCGAAAGTTGTCCGCGGCGCGGGTGCGTGCAGAGAGCCCGCCCGAGGGCACGGTGAGGCGCGCGGCGGCATTGCGAAAAAGGAGTCGATGCGATTGGCGAGAGATACAGTCGACGAAGCTGGTGGAGGCTAGTTTGGTGTCCGGGGGCGCTGCAGCCGCTGCAGGATTCGCGAGTAGAGCCGAGGCAGGCACGAACGGGTTTTGCGCGAGTTCGCGCAAGTTGAGACATGACTGGCACAGGAGTTGGCAGAGTGGCGTGTGGTTTCGCGAGTCGCGAGCAGTTCATTCGCACGCTGACTTGCGAATTGGCGAGACGGCCAAGGCGCTAAACTATAGAATCCAAGAAAAACTAAACAGCCAGAAGTGGATTTATACGACATCCAATTGGATTCAAGCTACAATATTCAAGAAATCAGTGAAATGGCTTACTAAAATAGTGTTTTAGCAGTGTAATAGTTTAGCAAGGCCAAAGTGTAAAAAAAGTGAGTTCAAGGATGTAACGCTATGTGAACGAACTTCAAGGATATTCCACTACCATTGGACTACTAACATTAAAAATTCAATTGGAAACTCTAAACAATGCCTGAATTATCTAATTCATTTCGCAGTTTCCTTTCTTTCCCCAGTTATTTATACTTTTTTTTATCTCTAGCCAACTTCTTTTTATTGGCTCAACTTATTTAACTTCCTGCTTGTTTTCTAACACACTCAACTTTTACTTTCATCCTCTCATCTCACCCCAATTCGCATTTCGCTACACGATCATCTCACCATTGCACTTTTTGCCTCAGCCGTTTTAATACAAAACACGTGTGCCCAAAGTAGACAAATAGTCTGCAAATGTGGATTCAAGTGGTCTAGTGGATATAGTCGATATGTGAACGCAGTGAGCAGTGTACGTCGCGGAGGGTGTTTTTCTGATAAAAACTCAGCACGAGCAAAAACGCCCTTGCATATTAACTCGTATCGGTTACGGGTGTGTTTTTTGTGCGATTCCCATAGCCTTGGAAATGTCTCGTAGCCGTAGCAACGACCAACGAAACTCGTCGCGAACCCACCCGCATAACGTGCATTGCGCTGCACACGTGGGGTGCCACGCCGCGACGAACAGACGCGTTATATCGCAGAAAGCAGCGAGAAACAAGGGGAGCTTTTTCGAGCTCGGCATGGCTGTGCAGTGTGTCGGTGTAACCGACGCGACTAATTTTACACACGCGGAAGAGACAATGATAGTTTTGCTTTACTGGTGTTACTATTTTAAATTAATTACATATGGCAATAGAGTGCCTTATTCTAGAATATATTTGTTTTCACATGCAACATTTGTTGGTAATTTATTGGATTGACCTTGAATTATGTACTTTCAGTTTGGGTCTCTTGAGCATTGTTGGAATAGTGAATCAATGTGAAAATATTGACATGAGGCGATGTAATTACAATAAGTACACAAACCGTCGAAAATACATCAAATTTGTGGCATATACAATCACATGCCAAATGCTATTTTATCGCGCTGTACATAATACCAAATTGTGCGCGATTTATGTGGACAAACAAGTCTAGACGCGATAAACAAATTAAATGGGATAATTACTTACATTGGTTCTTTAAATAACGACCGCTAGATCAACAATTAATTCGGTTTCAAGCTAGAAACAACATACTGACAATTTATATCTCTAAAAATCTATATTTGCGCATGAAATCAACTAAATAATTTGTTAGTTTATGTTTAATATGTTGACATACATTGTAGTGCAATATATTAACATATTAGACGAAAGGATAGTTTTGCGGCTTAAAGTCATATTGATTAAATTTTTCAACAAAAAGACTAGAAACTTATTCATTTTCATTGCTTTTTAGTCAAACATGGGTTAATCATAGTTTAATTCTGCTTTACTTTGCTGAAAATTGTATTTCATTATATCGGTTCCATTTTTAATTTAAATACTTCTTAGCTTGGTATAGATTCATAAGTACTTTTATCTTTTGCAATTCTTATTAATTTATTTAAAATATAACTAAGGTACATTCTACTTTGCACATTGCACATTCTTAAATGATCTCTTTTATATTCTTGGATGTTATTGACTGTGACAACCTATTGTTGATTATTTTTTTACACAACAAATTATTGTAATATAGTTTAAATATTTTTATTATGCTGAAATTCAAAATTTATTGATTATCGTAGTTCTAAAGATATAATTTTTTAAATAATACTCTGATTTTATTAGGTTATCCAACGATTAAATTTACACCTCACAGAAGAATTATAATTAAAGCTAGAATTAACTTAATAGCTAACTCAATGAATAACGGTTGGTGCATAAAAACAAACGACATATGAGCAGCGTAGACTGCAACTGACTCCAGACAGAAATGCATCGTTGACCTAGATTTCTGCATCAAACTATTCGATTTATTTCCGTCTGTGAATCCGCTAACCTACAATCGTCTACCATAAGAGTGGCAATAAAAAGGGTTGCGAAGTAAATAGGATCAGTGCCTTCTTGGCTTCAAACCTGATCGAAATCAACCAACGACTGGTGCATCCGAATGATTCAAGCAGCAGGTGCTTATTGTTTGGCCAAGAGACCTAATTTCATGTAATTCACCAGTCTGGTAGATTGTACAAGACACAAACCCTTTCAAATGCGAGGTGCAGACTTTGAATTCACAAAGCCAAGCAAGCTTGCTAATGCTCACAGACACCGCAGACTATTAATCAACATGTACAAGGCGTAACACCCGACACTCACTCTTCCACCATGTGTTACTTCTTCTTGAATCTTTAATGGAAGACGATTGTTTCCTATCGTGTTTGTTTACGACTGACAATGCATCCGCCATCTTGTCGTCTTCAACTCTTTCGAGTACATGTTGCAGGCTGGGGAGTGGAAAGTCACCAGGCGACAAAAGGCGTATGTAAATCGAGGGCTTTCTGCTGGGCTTGTGTGCTGGGTTAACGACCCAGCCTAATCTCAGACGTATTGAACTGTTAAAGGTCCACTTGGTTTCGAAATAGGCGGCGGCATTGTTGATTATGCTACGTGCCACTTGGATTGCGCATCCAGCAGAGAGAGTTAGCCAACGCTACTCGAGTTGCAGCAGAAGAGGAACTGCTCCGAAGGTCACTCGAGTGGTGAGTCTGGCAACACTGTTCAACTTCCTGCGACTGCGTATTATCAACATCAAGTGGCAACCACTCAAATGCTATTTTTCAAAGACAATTAGCGTTTTGTTCCGAACTTAAAGCTGATTTTTTAAAGAGAGGAAAAGAGGAACTTGTTGAATATGGCGTCAGTCTAGACTTTATGACAACTTAAGTCATTTATGCAATCCCCTAGCTGCAATAATTTCAAAGGGTTGTTGGAGGGTTGTAGATTTTTACGTGTATCGCATAAATTTTCATCTGTTTGGCTGTTTTTTTTTTTTACGAGAAACGCTTTTTTAGCTTGTACCGACAATGAAAAAATATGCGCATTTTTATGACATTTTGGGGTCGTTTAATAGCACTGAATGCGGAAAATGCATCCTTTCCTCGTAAAAAACGCATAAAATTTTAGAAACTATCAGGCTCAAACAATAAAACTTCTTTTTTCTCAGAGACATCTCCAGAACAGCAGGCAACCGAAAACGATTGATGTGAGAATTTGCACTTTTGCATTAAAATATTTGTCCACGTTGTACATAATTTTAACGTAGTATCAATATCCCAGAAATAACAAATCCACTGCATACCTAAATCAACAAGCACCTCTTTGTGCCGCTGGTGCAGTTTTTTGCTGCGTGTTTGCGTTTCTGCGCGGTGTGATGATGGTGCCAAGAATTTCACGCCCCCTTATCGTGTCTCTATTATGCGCCGATGATGGAATGTCTAAATTTCACAAGCACTGTTTTTAGACCTGCACCTTGGAAGCGTTCTGCTATTTTTCAATGACCACACCTCAACTTCCAAACTAATTCTTTGGACTTCTATTCAGAATACTCAGCCATCATCATTCATTTGTTATTAATGACTTATTAAACGAGCGCTAATGGTAAAGTATGCGAAACTGTTTTGTTCCTTGTTATCGTCTGCAGATGTTTTTCAAGGCTTGCCTAAATTAAAACGTCACGAGTTTTGGCACTAAGCGTGAAAACATGCAGAAAATGAATCATTAACCCAAGATAAATGACATGACATGACATCATATGGGGAAAAATTTTATCATTTTCATACCTACCACATATCTACTCTTAAAAATAACGTTTTGTGCTTGGCAAAGAGAAATCTATTACTCAAGTAAATTTTGAATGAAGGGTGAGATCCACCCTTGCTTGTTGTGTCATTCCGAGTGTCGTAATTGCGAATTCCGAGAAAGCAGGTAGCGCCCCTTTCTGCACCATTGTAATTTGAAGGTGCGAGGGTGAAATTTGCATTTTTATTTCGCATTCATTCATAAACATTGCATGCAGCCATCAATAGACCCTCTATATGCGCAGCAAGCAATGAAAAGCTTTGACGCAGACAATAATGGCTCATTACCGTCGTATTATTTATTGATTTGCCAATAGTTTCATGCTTATTGGGGATGTAAGAGTTTACACAGGCAGGTTAGTATAGGTAGCAATTTTATAAGAATCTAAAAAATGTTCTGTAAAATTAACGAACTTGAGCAATAATAAGAGATTTGTATTAAGTTGATGATGATGGTGCAGTATTCAAATAATACAATCCAAGATGCGTTTTGAGTTATATGATGGTTGCATGTAGGACACATGTGTTGCATGCATACGCATCATTGAATGAAAGCGTTGAAGGTTGAAGAAAAGGGTTTGAGACAAAGATGTGCAGAGGTAGATTGCCAAGGTACATTAGCAACCTTTTGAGTAAATTTCCTCTCATTTTTTTATCGAGGTATAGCATGATAAGCATGAGAAATTTTTTAACTCTTAGTTTAACATTTTGCCTAGACCTAGGGCTTCATGCACCGGCAAAAAATAGAACCGACGTTAGATTAAGAATTAAGGGTTGGAAATTATTTGATGCATGCAGTTTGGAATAAAGCATTAAGAGTCTTAAATTTAAAGGAAGTTGTTTAAAGCGTGGTGTGTAGGCGAAACTAAATAAATCAGGTTATGGGCTAAAAGTTTTCAAGTCTTAAACGACGTACAATCAAGTTAGTTTATTATTTTAATTGAATGAACGTAACTACATTGCTTTTTATGTTTGGTTACTCTTATTTAGCAACACACCGCATCTAAAAATTCCATCCTTAACTGGTTGTCGTTGCACCTGCAGTCTGCAGCCTTTCTTCCTCACATGCAAGTTTAAAAAATCTGAATTTCATTAGACATTAGATAATTACGAGGAAAAGCTGCGTCCGCGTCCTGAATGCATACCAGCCTAGTACAAGCCGGCCGAAAGCAGCTGCCTCATATAAAGTTTCATCTATCTTATTACTCTCTCTTCATACTTTAGCTAAAGCTGCTTCGACGGCGGAGATGTTAATACGCATTTTGATTACGCATGGTAGTAAGTGTGCAGTTCGAATTAAGCCAACTTATATGCTTCATCGAACGAGCATTAAATTATATTTTGCTCTTTACGATCATTATTATAATTCCTTTTTGCTCTTTTCTCATGGGACTGGAGTGTAAGAGTCAAGTGAAAGCGACTTGTAAAATGAACAAGTTACTGATGAATAAAATGGTTAACAAGAAGGTACCAGTATGCACAATGAAGTATGAAATTTATTATTTTATGTGCTTAGTTAGAATTAGAACTGAGTTTAAATTGTGTAGGGAGCTAATTTAACTTTAATTTCATATAGAATGATAATGAGAGGGTACAAAAATAGCAAATAATTACGTGACTTTTGTTTTATAACAAAAAGTATTCGAGTTAATATATAGATAAGTATTTAATGTAAAACTTTACTATATTAATTCACATTTGACAATTGCTAGTTTGGTAATTGGTACATCATAACAAAAATTAGAAAAGTTGGGCAATCATTTAAATTGATTTACTTCAATTCACGACAAATTAATGAGAGTACGCAGTTTATAATCTTTAAAAACTTGTGTTAATTTTAAATTCTGCAGGTTACAGCTTTTTTAATCATTGCTTTTATATCTAAACTGCCAAATATTTATATAATATTTATAAATATATCATAATTCTGAAACTTGTACTTTACTAGTTACTGGTCAAGAACCATATTTGGAGGTTATTTATGACTATATTTTCCAAATTATTGTCAAAATATATTAATAACTAATGCTAGTTATAGGTTGGTTTAATCGCACCCTTAATATTTTGATGAATTAAATTCATTTAGAAATGGTAGCTATTTTATAGATATCTAACGTTTGACCAATTTATTTATGAATTAAACAATAATTGGTTAATAAAGTTTTCTAAATAATATATGCTTTAATAAATTAAAATCCGTTGGTAAAGATTTGAACTTACTTGTAAGCTTAAAAATGCTTCAACTCTAATTTTCCACTTTAATATTAGTTTTTATCCGTTGAATAGAAAATATCCCACATGATGCGAGATATCAACCGCGTGTAAAGAATAGAAGCCACGAAAAAATGAACGCCGAAAACCAGTTGCACCAGGACAAGTTCACTGCATGCGATTGTCTAAATCTATTCAACCCGAATTGCGTCCCGTTTGAGAATCCATTCCCATTCGCCAAGTATGCATGTCATACCCACAAGGCTGTATAAAGCAAGCATATCATGCGGATTCGCCAACTCGGCCATGCACGCACTCGTAATTTACATACTAGTTTAGAGTTCGTTGCCGTCCCATGCAGCGACATTTCAGCGCAAGTAAATGTTACGGGGACATTTCATTGCGGAGACGTACTCAACGTACGAATGTCACGCGCGCGCGTTTCCCAAACGGGGCCGATGCGAACTTAATTTCGGTTGGAATAAATCATGATTTACGCTGGCTGAATAATGCGAGGAGGTACGAGAGGTTTTTGGCGTACGTGAGCTGCAAACGTCAAAAAGTGAAGCCATTCGAGTTCAAGATTTGCATTTGATTGACTGCAATGTCAACAACATTTTCTATGAACTACATTCATTAACTGTGATTTCATTGAATAGGAATAGATCATTTTTAACTCAAATGCAATCAATACAAACATTGAGTGCAAAACATAATTAACAATATTTATCGTCAAATATTTTATAGTTCTTCTTTATTTAGATACCTAGATAAATGCATCTAAACTCTCAGAATTATATTGTAATATTTAAATTTTATCTTTACTACTATTAATAATTAGCCAAATATGACTTAATGTATCAAATAATAAATATCTCTATCAAGTGCAAAGAAAGCAAAACTGATATCTCTCAAAAATGTAAATTTTTGTAGAATGCTATTTTTGCATGCTGCATTTTTTTCACTTGAATTATGTTACTAGATACAATACTTTGCAGTAAATTGCATAGCAACTTCTTAATTTTCCAAATTGCATCTTTCTACGTAATCCTAATTATTCCCACATGCAGTCGTTTTAACTTAATTACTTTGTTGCATTGTTTTGATCGATTCCCTTCTATGTTATCAACACAAAGTGCGATTAAACATCGCAAGAAACAAACGACTAAGAGCGCTATCTCCACTTGGACATCAAATGGAAAATTGTTATTAGCAGGAATTGCTGGCAGTTAGCGTGGAAGTTAGCGAGTATTGAATTAGCATTAATGCATTATTCGATTTCTCATTAGTGCGTTGTATTGCTTAAAAATAGCGCAAGTACTGCAAGGATTGCACGTAGGACACTTTTGTCTGTCACAAGCGTCGATCCAGGCTTATCAGTCATAATGGACGTTTTTCGTGTTTGCGTCGACTTCTTCTATTATTTATTATTGCGCCGTGCTATCCAACGTCAAATTGCTTTGCCACTTTGGTGTTTCTATCGATTTCTCGTTAGGGAACTGACAAGAAGATGGGTAATAAAAATAAAGCAAATAGAAAACATTTGCAATAAAAACTCTTCTCTTCAAAATAAAAGTTTTAGATTTGTATTAAATTGTTATTCGTTTGATTCACACAACCACTTAAACTCATGAAATTAATGCTCACTAGCATAGTCTGCACTCCGCAGACCTGTTTTCGGACCTGGAAAAAGAACAAATCCGTTCCTAACTGCCTGCAGTCTAGCATTTATTCATTGCCTAAAAAAGCTCAAGTTGTTTGGGTGGAGTTTGTAAGCGCGGGGTGCGGGCGATGGACACGCAGAACCAAACGGCCAGATCTAATGAGAAAGAACCTCAAGCATGCAGAGGCTGTAAATAAATGCAGAGGGCCACGAGGAAGTGGAAGCTGCTGGTTGGAGTCTATTTTTTGCTTTCTTTTGTTAGCTGCCTATGCACTACGTTGGCGTTAAGGATATATTATACTATACTATACTAGTGTAATGAGAGGATCATAATTCTAATTTTTGCACTCTTAAATTAGAAGAATTAATTTAACAAAGTAAACAATATTCAAACCTACAATTTATTCTTGTTTTGTCCATTTCAATTAAAACCTTAAATGCAATTTTACGCTTAAACAGTTAACTATATTAGCTATAAAATGTCACTTGAATTATATTTCAGGGACTAACTCTACGTTTTTGGATTTTCGACAGAAATAAATTGCATACAAACTCTTTAAATTTCCTCAATTTGAATTGGTTATTGGCTTTTTCCTCTTCCCAAACAACAAAATTTCCATTAAAACAAATAACGCCAACACTAAATTTCATCTTATTATCTCTATCAATGTAGTGGATGTATTTCAAGGACGCTTTGTTAAGTAAAATAAGCCAAACACAAAAATACTGACCAACTCGCGGTCTAAAATGCTTCAATTTGGATGTGCCGTTAGGTTGATTTCGACGAGGTTTTATCGTCATCCGACGACTCATACTAAGTGTTGTCATAAGCTGTCATAAGGACATAGTATCAAAATTTTTCAAAGAACTTGACATAAAACGGGACACAATCAATATATAAACTAGGAGTACTAGATACGCTTAAAAATATCAATTTATTTCAAAGTTGAATTCTACTGAAGAAGCGGAATTGTTTAGTGTAAAGGAACTGAAATTACGGTCAATTCTAAATAAGTAAGCTAATAAGATTTACATGCTGGGCTTGAAAAAGAAACCTTGAACCAAATTTGAAGACTGGTTTTCTTGATACGAGAAATAGTCTTATATTGTATTTTAAAAAGACATTTCAGTTTGGTGATAATATTACCTGAGTTTGTTACAATATTTCACTACTTTTGGGGAGAATATTAAATTTTGATAAGGTATTTTTTAGTTTTCTTGATTTTTCTGATTAGCTTGATTGGACTTTATATTAACTGAAAATTATCCAAGACTCAAATAGATTTAGTGATAAAAGAAGCAAAATCAGAGTTTAGATGTAAAATAATACTCCTTTTTTATATACCAATTTAACACTAATTTAATTTAACTTGTTGAGTGTGGTAACAAAGTGTATAAGATTTATTATGTTGATAAAACTTCACTGTAACACTTACTTTTTGTCACTTGGTATAACATTTTCGGCATGTTGCCTTCTTCAGTATGAATTTTTGAGAAATGAAATGTTTTATTTCAAGATACTTCAGTACTGAAGAAGGCAACATGTCGAAAACGTTTTAACAAGTGACTAAGAGTAAGTGTTATAGTGAAATTTTATCAACATAACTAATTTAACTATTACGAACTCGTTCTATGTCTTGCGCGAAAGATTATAATCCTATGTATATTCTGGTTAAGATCACTCTGCAATACAAATTGCCCAGCTTTGACTTTCTTTTAATCTGATCCAACCAAAAAATACAAAACAAGTCTTTTATAAAAAGCTGTCTTGACTAAAATTAAGTAGTAAATTACTTTATAACTTTTCAGTTGACACATTGCTCATAAAACTTACACCGATATTTGTTCCATATTTAATTCCTCATCAAGATTCCATACACGTCCAACACACAATGCTCTCTTAAGAAATTTACGATATTTATTTTGATCCAGAAGAATACCCACAATCACCATGGTAAGAAAGCATTCACATCGTAATTCCTATCTGGACATGCTGGACATCGTACGCCCCTCGGTAAAGCAACCGCTTTTTCTACCCGTTGGATAAATGAAGAATAAAATTCATTTGCAAGAATGGTGCACATGTTGCATGCATTGTGCGAGATACACACATGTGATATCAAGATTGTGGTTGGGGTGCGAGTGTCTCTTGATAAGTAGCCCATTCTCGAACGGGCCGGTCAAAGTTTGCAAAGCAGGCCGGGGCGAATCTCGTTCTGCTACGGGCGGTGAGCACCGAAGAAGGGTGAGAGACGGTCAATCCAGTTGTAAAAACAAATTGTTTCACATCACTCAGGCGGCATGTGCAATGCAAAACGCATCCAACGGCCCAGACGGGAATTGAGCGTTATTTATTACGTAGCGGTTTTTTTCTTAACGATCTAGAGGAGCAAAGCTTAGGGATGAAGTTAGCAAAGGGTTTTATTCTTATTAGAGGGATATTAATGTGATAGGCATGTATACAGCGGTTTTTACCAGTTTGACCAAGGTTTGCGTTCGATGACGTGACGAATTTACGATATTTTTAGTGAAAATAGTTTATTGCTTAATCAAACCTTTAGTTTTAATTAATTTTTTTCTGCTCTACCACAGGAATTATATTCCTGGGACGTATATTTTAGTAGTAATTGATCAAATTTATTATTTTTTAAAAGTCTTCTTTTTGTGGAAATTAGACGTTGCAAATTTAAGAAAAACAGTACCTTAAATTTCTATTTAATAAGCAAAGAATATATCCAAATGGAACATTCTCTGAATAAATTTTTAGCAATCAATAAACCTAGACAAATTCATGCGCAGTCATTTTGTATTCATCAACTCATGGCATTCAACATGCGTGTACACGTGATGTGTGCCAAAATTTGGGTCATTCTTGCGCTTTGGCGGTTTTCTAATCGCAAACCACGCACTCTCTAGTCTCGTTTACTCCGAGTAGAGCTTCATTGGAATAGAAAAATATTTCGCGTTCACTTCGAAACGCGGTTGCGTGTACGTCATAAGTTGCAAGTTTCGAAATTGGGCCTCGCGACGTGCTTTTACTAGCGTATTTAGTGCCTACACTTGTATTTATCTATGATTTGCAGCTTGGTGTAAACAAGTTTTGGCAGCCATTCGCACGTTTGATGCGCGGGCAGCGAGCATTTGAATCGAGGTCGCGCTTTTTCTGTTTTGGCTATTCAGTAGAGAGCAAATTTAGTTGTTGACAAAAAGTTGTTGAATGCAGGTTTTGATAAGTTTTCGATTGACTGGCTTGATTTAATCTAATATAGTAGTTAAATCAATTTAAATTAGCACAAAAATTCATTTTAGCAAAAGTAAACAATTTCTTGCTAATAAATGAAGCTAAATATTACATTTTGTCTGAAACTATTAATTAAGGTATTAAATACAATACATTATTAGTAGTAGTTTAGTTTCAAATGCAAATTTTTTTTTAATATAAAGGTACATATGTAAAAAAAAATTGGCGAAAGTATTATCAAATTATACTAAGATTGACTTAACTCAGGTTTAACATTAGGTTTGGTGCTTAAAATCAATTTTTAAATGCAATAATATGGTGGTATCATAAAATGAAATAATAGGGCTTGCTTGATAATACTCAATTTGTTCTGATATTGCATGAAAATAAAAAATAAATAAATAGATTGCGAACTTAGCTTAGACATCTTATGCAATTCTTTCTGTGTTTTATTTAATAAACATGAATACTTTTGTCTATGTTTCTTTCATTTTTAAACGCAAAAATTGAATATATGTTCTGTTTCTGAATATCTAAGAAAATAAAAAAAATAAAAAATATAAAACTTAATAATTTATTCTGTTTATTCTTCTTTTAATATCCGCATTTTATGTCCCTCTTTACAGGCCTAGCCTCTGAATATCTCAAATCAGCGGGATATTAAAATTTCTTGCTTCACCTCAGAAATTCTAAATCACAGTTTACCTTCATCTACTTTTTCTTCATCTTCTTAATACCCTTGTCTACTATTTCAACACGAATAAAACTTCACCCATTATCTCTCCTTCCTTTTTTTCTTTTCTTCATCGGTTTTTTGCGCTTATATGAAAACCTGAAACCAAAAATAACGATTACATGCAGGTGCTTCAGTTTTCTCATACTGCATATGATTCTTTCACACAAGCATAAAATTTAAGTTAAAAATAGAAAATCCAGCTAATTTCTTTGCTATTTTACTACTTTTGCTAGTACTTTTCTTGCATTGATTAGAGGTAGTAAGTTCCAATAAGAATCGATTTCTTCTTTCACTTGTGCCCTGTTTGCACTTGAATACTTTCTTTGACCATTTCTAACCTGCAACGGGTATTTGAATCGTGCACGCTTGATTGCCACCGGTTTATATTTATTCTTTTCTTTCATCTCAAACGCACTATCTCTAGCATAATTTAAGATCCATTCTCAAATTGGTCATTATTAAGTTTATCCCCTTCATAAACATATCTATTACTGCACCAAAAACAGGAAAAGAAAAAAGGGCCAAAAAACCAATTTAGTGAAAATGATAGTAGACATGTTTTAGCACTCAAATCTATTCCATTGTTGTGTATTCTGGAGTCTAATTTAATTTGAACGTGTGTACTCTTGCATAACAGAGATTGACAATCGTAAATATCTTTTGTTTACACTTTATTCCGTTTGCAATGAATCACCGAAAAGTGTGAGCAGAGCGAACACCAATTGGGAAACGAAGCGGAAAAATTGTTTCATTCAAATGTCGACGGCTACATCAAATTAGAAATTAAATTAATTTGTGTTGTGTGTTGAGTTAGTAGCAGCAATGTCTAATTAAATAGTTGATGTATTCACTTAAATCATAGAATATCAACTAGTACTCATTGTTTTAGATCAGGAGGTAAGCAAAAAATGCAATTGCGACAATAGCAAATAAACACCAAGCAAGAAAACAAACGAACGTTGACAAACTGACAGCGCTAGTGCTGTCATTTCAATTCGGATATGTTCGGAATATTTTTACAGGGTTACCAATAGCACTTCAAACACAATTATCTGCAATAACTTGTAAACTAATTGAGTTTTCTTTTCCTTAAGCCTTCTCCAAAATAAACTACTTAAATTTATACAACTTTCATGTTAATATCTTGGGTAATTTTTGTATTTACTTGCTATAAACACGCTCCAATCACACGCTTCAAATTTAATTAACGGATAATAAATGTAATTCTTATCTGAAGGAAATACAAATCAATGTATTTTATTATGTCAATAAATATAATAAATATTCAACAATCAAACATAAGCTCTATGTGTGATATGTAATACATTTGTTTATTTAGCCACTAATCCACGGCTTGTCTATCGACGATTAGCATTAATTTGCATAATATTTTCATCAGCAATGGTTTCACAGTTCACTGCAAGCACAATCACAAATGCGGCAACGTTTCGCTTGTTGCTTATTCACAGCTTGTTCAAATGTTGAAGGTTGGCGTGAGGCGGACGTGCCTCCTCGAACGCATGTGTTACATTCGTAAATTGCTAATTCGTGTTGCAAAATATTATCAGCAGGCTATAAATTTTTAAATTCACAGCGAACGCTTGTTACATCATGTGTGCGACTGTATGGAGTGAGTTGTGCAAGAAGTAACAACGATAACAACTAAACAGAAAGAAGGGAACATTAATATATCTTATTAATTCATTAATTCTTAAGAAGCATACTCAGAATATATCCAAAATTGATTTATAATGGCTAAAACAAAAGTACAAAATAATAAATATCTTCCGAATTATTTGTTTTCAAGTTTAGGCTTGCATTGAATTGGCAAACAAGCTTTCAATTGAAGTAAACTTCCAATAAAAATAGAAATAACGTGCCAACCATTAAAGTTAATTAAATTCCGCAAAAAACTTCTAAAATGTTTGATAAACAGTGAAATTATTTTGTTACAAAGCTGTATTTATATATTATAATTTTATTGAAATCTGCGATCTTTTATTTATCTTACTTTTTTTCAACCAGTAGCAAACTTGTAACTCTTTGATAAACCAATAAGTTTAATAACAATTCGTCATTTTCAACCGAGATATTTTATATCAAAATAAAATATGTAATTATAAAGTTGTAGCAAAGTAAAAAAAAATTAAAATTTATTAAAAAGTTGAGTTTATATTGACTCAAATTGAAGTGACTTTTCAATAACAAAATATAATTGAGAATTGCACTAAGATAGTATAATGTACATTAAAACTTCCAAACTTCTAAGTTAACAATGATTCAAGTCTAAATTTCAAATACTACCAATTAATATATTATCGTCAAATTAAGCAGCACTGGTGAATGAATGAATGAATGAATGAATAAATACATTTTAGGATGGCATCAAGAATATAAACTTTTAGTTGAAATTGTTTGTTAATTTTAGGTCGCCAAATATTTATTGCTTTTATGTGAGTGCAAATCATTACAAAAATTATGCAATTTAGAGATTCTATTTAAAGATAAAATGTTTTTACGTTGCTTTTCTATTATTAGGATAAATACTCCCGAGCTTAACTTTTAAATAAGAATAGGAAAGGATAAACTAAGGCAGTCTTTTCTTGACCAGGTGAAACGTTTTTGAGGCTATCAGGTGGCCACCCATTGAAAATGTGCACTGATGCACCTTACGTCGTTTTGGGGGATGGTGATTGCTTTGAGGCAATAGAGGTAAATCGTCACAATGATATGAGTTTACAAACGATTAAGTCTATTCTTCTCTAATAACAAAAAAGGCAAAAAAAAGTTTGATACAAAGGAAGGAATTTGATACAAATTGAAACTAAACAGGTTATTAACTAAACTATAAACAAACAAATACAGTTATATATTTTAAAATTACTTATTTTATTCAGTAAAGGTAAAAATGTATATAATTTGATAAATTATTGATTAGTTATTAATGATTAATTTACAATCATTTGATGCATAAACAACTGTTGATGACTGATGTGTTGTGTGTCCATTATTTTGCACGCTGGCAATCATCTTCGATGAAAACAGATATTTTAATTATTCCGTAATTATGTTCTATACGTGTACGTCTGTACATCAGCTGCTTTGGTAATAGAAAAAAAGTAATTTGCAAAGCCACAATAAGAAGTTGCACTTTCTATTCATCGAAGAATGTAGACTTAAATTTGCTTAAAACGCACTTAAATGGAAACAACATAACCCTAAATAACTATATGGGTAGTCTACTACTTTTTGTAAATAATTTTAGCGTTTTGGCGTTGTTTAAACTGAATTCTGAAAATAGTTATAGAAATAGTAATAATTTTGCAATTTTTTCTTTTCTACTTTTATTTTCTACTATAGAATATTAGAAAATTTCTTAATTTGTAAAAAAACGGTTAAACGGTATAAAATTGCCACCCTAATTTTTCCGCACCAACACCGGTCTTCACCAATTTCGAACCCATTCCAAAACGGATAGTACATTGTGCAGTGTGGCAATTACACGAATTTCGTTAAAAATACAGCACCCAACCTAGGCTAGATCGGAAGTGCATTTTATTAGGTCGACATCCGGTCTACGCGCGGATCATTCTTGTCTATCACAATAGACACCTTTGTTTCTGTAAAGCCAGTGAAGGGATACAAAAAATAGCAGACAGTTAATTATTCGTATTTTTTACACAGAGAGCTTAAAAGTTGTGCACATAATTAGAATTTTTAATGAGCAAACTCAACGCAAACTTGGAGCTTCTTTTGCCTGACTTGGACACATGTCACTTTTGATCAAAACTGCAGATGATGGCATAGTTTAGTTCTTCACATTTTTGAGTTGGCAATAGTCGATAGCCATATAGACTCTAGATATACGCAAATGTTTACTGATTTTTGTCAGTTAGAGTTCAACGATTGACAGTTATGGCAATACATAATCGATAGCAAATGCTAAATTTGTGTGTGATTTGCGAATTATTTATTATTTGCATCAGAATAGCTGGCTACCGTTTTTGTTGGCGTTGTAGCAGTTTAATGAGTGTAGAAAGTTCATAACGTTTTGCTCATTGCTAATAGAATGAAATTGCGGAAAGTAAAAGTTTGTCGTCATACTATTGACGTAGAAGACAGACCACTTTGCATTGGTTTCATTAGTGCTAATGACCTGTGCATAATTCATCGAATATTCATGTAATGCCAAAAGAAAAAAGATTACTAAAAAAGAATTTGCATTATTTATGTATAAATAAGTTTACATAATTCACGTTATAATTAGAAAGACAAACAAATCAACAGTTGTAGAATAAGAAACTATCATTTAACTAGCATCATCCCTTTCTTCTCTTCTTATCTCTGCGTCTAAAATGTCGTTTTAATTGACTTCCCTCCAACTTTTCCAATCCCCATCAATAATTTATATTACGCTTGTTGCGTGTTGCTTGTCGCTCTTGTTATTCTTGCAGTTGCAGCTCCAAATCTCCCAAATGTTTAAGCAGTGTCTCTCTAAACTGCAGTTCAAAGTCAACTTGATTCACAGGCTCAGCGCAAAAAATGCCTCCCACGATATTCCCATCCTCGAGGCGACATCATCATCATTGTGCATATGGCAAACGCCGACGATGTAAAAAATGCCAACGGTTTGCAGGTGCCTCCCGTTCCCATAACCCTTTTTACCGTCATCTAACCCAGATCTTTAATGAGGCAGGAAGGGGTTGGTATTGTCGGAGGTGCGCGGAGAATTTTTGCCCAACTTGGCTGAGATTGTCTAATCTAATGCACATCTTGAAGCTTTTATTGGAGAAGTAGGATCTTTTTCCAAATGAAGGCAAAGAATAAGCAAAAAGGGTTTGGCAGGTATAAAAATCGAATCCAAATCAGAAACGGTATTAGTTCTTAATGGCAAATAGAGAATACAGATAGGCAGTTGATTTGGGCAAATTAGAAAAATATATTTATATACAAGGTTATGTCGGAAATCACTATTAAGTTCTAAATTTATCTCTAAGTTTGTAAACTACAAAATAAGGCTTAAAATAAGGTTTAAAGTAAGAATAATTTAGCAATTTTATACTTATACCGAGAATATTATAAAATCTCTTGTTTAATTTTAGTAATTTGTCAAAACACCCTGTAGGAATTGTTTTAATTAGTTCTCCAGATCATGGGAGATCATCATAGGGATGTTTGAAAAATTAAATGAAAAAGGCCTGAAATCACAAATTAACGTTTGAAATGTTTTTATTGCACGTGTTATCTTTTTCTGAAAGATTTACAATCTTATGTGCGAAGAGCAGAATATTGTTGCTTTTTGATTGATATTCTGTAAAGTTTAAAAAATCTAAAAATACATCTTCTTTTCTTATCTTTCTGTTGACAGTATATTTGCAACCCTTTTTGCAAATATTGCACCTTCTTTATTGCTTAACAGCAAAGGGTTTACTGCAGGGTTGCTAACTAAATTTACGACTATTGTAGAATATAAAACATTAAAGTTGTTATTTAAAAACCGGCAGAGTTTGCTCATAAAAAATCCGCAATAACCTACTGTCACACAATGGCATTGTGAGATGGTACCAACTGAAAAACTTAAGTGTCCGGTTTTATAACGACACCCACAGTTCATAAAATGAAGGGGTTCCTCTCTCACTGCAATTTTCACAATTCGCCGACGCGCAAAAGACTGTGAGAAAGGGTGGAATTGCCGCATAGTTAGCCGACTGATGGTTAATGGTTGGGATGAGAGGGTGCGATTGGGCCGATATAAAAAGTTGCATGTTTTCTAACGGTACCTGATAGTTCGACGTGTTTTCATACCGATAGCACAAGATATATTGTGGCTTGCGTGCAGAGAGACAAACGAACGGTAAAAAGCACTGAAACACTATAGACGCAGAAGGGATTTCGCATTTCTTTTCAGATTATTAGACGAGGTGGCGCAGCAAGATGTTGGGTGGTTGTGGAGAAAATGAAAACATCGTTTAGAAGAGATTTATCTTGCGATGAATTGGACGAAGCGAATTTAAGGACCAAACAGGCGAATGTGTGGGGAGAGAAACTAACAATGTGGTATTGTGTCAGAGTGAAGTTGTTTGATTGTTGATTGCTAGACGATAACGATGAAGTGCGGTTGGAAAAACTTAAAAAAAAAACACTTTGCTTAGATTTTGATAAAGATTCATATTAGCAAAGTGACACTTTTGATCCTTTTTAATCCTAATCTTTGGAATCAAAAGGTAAAACTAAAGAATTAAAATAAAGTCAATTAGCTACTTTCTTTGTTCTTCATAATTTCTCTGTTTTTACCAATCTGTGCATTTACAAACTCAGTAGCAAAAACTACAATAAAAACAAGCCACCAAATGTAATGAAAAAATGGATTTTTAGAAAGAAACAACAAACTTTACATTAGGAATCTAATCGCTTAGAGGAAGATTTGTTGCAATTCAATATTTGCGTAAAATATTTTGCTTCAATTTTATTAATAGTCAATAAAAAAAGAAAGCATGCTGAATAAATTGATTTAGACATAAAACCAGAAAATCAAAACAAAATCAATTAACTACCTGCTTAGTTTCTCACAATTTCTGCCATTTCTGTACTAATGTAGCAGTCCAAACCATACTTAAATCAATTTATGATCTCAGTAACAAAAACCTAGGCAAAAACTAGACACCAGATGCAATCGGAAGGGTTAAAGCACAATGAAAGTCAAATGATATTCTTCTAGGGTGTGGGAAGCAAGTAACATCTGAATGAGAAACCGGGATATCGACAAACAGATGTCCGATGCTTTAATCGCCCACCTCGTCCATTTACGTCTCCGTTTGTATTGCTTTCATTCATGAAATGTTCTTCTCTGAAGACATAAAAAGAAATTAATTGCGTTGCACGTAATTTACTGAGTGCATTTACATTCATAATTTAATTTTCTACTCGCTGTAAAAACTAAAAACTGAAGCTGCTAGTAAATAAATTATAACCGGATGATGTGTCAATATTTAATGGCAGTCTATTAATTCAATATTTGTGATATTGCATAAAAATATGCATCACATTATGCGCCACATTTTTATGGCTTGTTGTAAAATTTGCACATTATAAAAGAAACTCTTCTCTATTTTTAGTGAACAATTAGATTTGTCGGTATTGACAACGTTTCCTAGTGTTGTAAATCTTACACCGTGTGGTTTTAGGTAAAAAGTATAGGATGCGCACTTTTTTTATTGCAAGGCTTTTTATATGTTTTATTTTGCACTGTTTGTTATACCTCTTTTTTTTTTGGCTACAAAGAGATGAAACCCTTTCTTATTGTAAATTCTAGGTAGTGCTATAAAATGGTACAAAAGAAGAAATGCTGAAATTTACAGAATTTTACACAAATTTTGCTTGAATTTCACTATTACTCTTGAAATCAAACTGAAAAAATGAATGTTTGTCTATTAATTTATGTCTCATGGGCTCAACATATTCTAAAAATCAATTTGTGCAGTTGTTTGGAAGATTTATATAAATTAAAGAAGATAATATAAACACATTAGAAAATATATGTTTTATATGTTTTTGCCTAGATTTTCGTTATTGAGATCATAAATCGAGAAAGAAGAATGAATTGAAACGCTCTTGTTGACAAAATGAACAAAGATGTATTAGTCAAATAGTCAATAACGCAGAGGCCGAGCGCCCAAAAAATGAAAAGATTCGTGATCGTCAGCATCAGAGGAGAACCAGGTTAATTAAACCTTTAATTAACAGGATTAAGCTCTATCAAAAAGTTCAAAGAGGATGAAGAAATCATTTTTATAGTTTTACTGGATTTCTTTTAATTAATCTTTGAAAATTGAATGTGTTGAGTTTTCTGAAGTCACAAGCCTCCAGAGAGCGTTACCGTAGTGACGTATCAACCCCAATTTTGGGTTTCAGTGGTATAATTATTTAAATGTAAAAATGTTGCATATGAATTTTCATCTGAATTCGATAGCTACTCCAAAATATAAGCAAATGATGATTGATGTAGGTAAGTTAGTATCCAACCTAGCACCTTAATCAATTTCTTTTCAACCGAAAATATTTTTTCTCTCTGGCTTGAATGCTGCATTTCATTTTCATCCAATTTCTTGCACTTGCTACGTACATCGCGCACAACGCGAAATGTATTTATAAATCACAACTAAAAATAAATCGCGTTCGCGTTTTACTTAAAGCCCAATGCCGTTTAGGCCAACCGAACTTTAGTTTAGCGGGGCTAATGACCTTGCGCATTAAAACCGAATCACGCATCATTCACGGAGGCTCGCGAGTGTGCCTTGTGTATTCTTAATCCGACAAAGCGGGAAATTTTCACATTACACCGTGAGCAGAAACAGATACGCGACGCATTGCGATGCTATTCTTAGGGCCGCTCCTAAAAACCGCATCGCAAACTGAGCACTGTAAATGCAAGATCTACCAAAATCTCCATAAGAAATCGGGTGTAATATGGTTATGGAAGCAATTCATCATCACGAACTGAACGAGAGAGAGTCAAGAAAGAGGTGTGCTAGACAACTGAAGATGTGATATACAAGGTCCTACTTCATAAGTGTATAATTTAATATATTACTCATGTTTTGTACGCAAAAGAAAGCCTCTTCGTATGTGTATCTCGCGCATTGAAAGCAATAAACTTGTAGAAATGTGTTGCAATTGGTTAATTTCATATTGTTGTTTGTCATTTTGGCAACGCGAAACTTTCTTATAACTACATGGTTGAGCATTAATATATATTACACATTATTACTGAGGCTTACATTCTATTTTAATTAATACCCAATTTAAGATTGAAACTAATGCGACGTAAAACAAGGTAAGTAAATCAACATTAATTATATTATATATAGTATCTGTGCTAATAGATGTAATTTTAGTTTGTGATAATTAATATTTCTGCATAAAATAAGACAACACGATAAGCTCTAAAATAGTCAGACGAAATTCATTATTCTATTATTAAGTACTAATACTGCATTTATTAATCTGCATGAAATAAGTCTAAATCCGTCTCATTTATTCGGATAATATGAATAACCTAAATACTAGTGAGATAAACACTTCTAAAGTCGAAGATAAGAAAATTTGCATATCAACTTGTATTTCACATGTGAATATAAATTACTTTTATTTCACTCCAGCTACCAATAATGACAATATCAATCAATTACCCACATGCAACCGAGTTTTTCTCAATCTACTAATTTATGTCTCGCTAATCAAAAGGAGAAACGCGTGCAGCCATGCGTTTCGTAAATTGATAAAAAATGAGCCCCCACATCGGCTTTAGCAAAATAAAAATGTTCATTGTTAGACACCACTCTTCGCCCTATTGCGGGCTGAAATTAGATTCTCATTTCCAAGATGTGGAGGCGCAACATTCGACAGGCGCGATGCGGGAACACAATCGCTTTACTGTAAAGCGCAGAGATGAGGTCGTACCCTTATCGCACCAGGGGGTTGCATCGAAAGCATTCAGTGTTTGCTCAATGCGCTCTTATCTTGTTTAATCTAGAATGCTCAGATTATGCGGTCCACACACAGCGGGACACATCATCTTAACACGGAATTCATACAAATAGTGACTGCGTGTTGAATTTAATTCGCATTTGCTTTTAGACATCATTTATCAAGTGGCTAAAATGACACTAAAAGCAAACAAAACCTAAGATTGTAGAACTTGGAAGAAATCCATCATTCAATTTCAACGACGAGAAAAACAATTCAATTACATGCTCATCGATTGCTATACAGTTTGTAGGTCAGCCAGTCGCTAGTCGTTTTTTTTTTTTCTAATTATTTGCGTTATTACAGCATAAGTGAAGTAGGTACGCAATATCGGCGCCGCGTTGTAGACGGAGCGCGTCGATTTTAATTACTTCTCTAGGATAGAAGCCTACAGTCAGTTGGAGTGCGTGTGCAATAATTACGAAGCAAACAAAACGTGAATAATTAAAATTGACATGGAAATGATTAATTGCTATGTCTGCCAGTTTTTTCGACAAACGCCTCTTAATTTGAACTGAGAAAAATTAGTTTGCTTACAAGCTAAATACAAAGTCAATAGTTTATGCAATTTTTTACAAAGGAAGGTGTTCAAAGTGTACCAATAGTACAATTTTGATAATGAATAATAATTATATGGTTTCTCGTCTTTGCAACGAGTGAGGTGTGGGTGCGAATGACATTAATTGGGTTAGGAATATCCCATTTGCCTACAATATGCCGAGAAAAACCCATATCTGCGAAAACTCAATACAAGACGGAAGATTTGAAATAACAATGGTTTACCTCACCGCATTAAGATTGTTTTAGTAAATTGGTTTATTAACGATTTTAAGTTAGTCTCTTAAAAATGAATATTGTTGTTATTTGTTAATTAAAAACTGAATTTTGCCGTGTGTACACTCCGTTTTTTAAATAGACAGCTCAAAGTTGCATGTTATTTTTTCGTCTATAGATACTAATGCTAGTTTTAATAGATAGCACATGAGGCAGCTAGCACATAGTAGGAGTGCAATGAACTTTGCAAAGTTGAACATTTTTTCCATCGCACAGATTATCGTGTTATGCGATGGCAGTGCCCGCGGATCTCTCGGCGTGTCAAACGAGCCACGAGGTACGCACACGCGTACTGAGATGCATCGTGGTTTTTATTAAGCCGCGTGATACGTGCAAATCGCACGCGAGAAACGCACGACCAAAACGATGACTCTTATCACATGCTGCATACCAATGAAACGTGAATGATCCTTGTTTATGTAGCTGATGAGCTTGATACTTGAAACGTGCACAATCTTTTTAAATAAACTATTTACTTTTTATATTCAATGTGAGTAATCTGCGCTAGGTACAACAAAAAAACGAAAAATAAATCAATTCAAATAAACTGTATGACAGTCTTTGACAGCACTGTCATTTCAGTTCGACTCCCAATACGGACACATTCGAAGTAGAAGGGTTGCCAACATTCACGACAGTCCCAATGGCACGACAACTAAAATTATAAAAGAAATAACTTTTATTGACAACAAATTAACTTTAAGTACGTCATTGTTTCACCACGTATTTAATAAGTGCTTATATCTACTCAATTGAGTACGATGACACCTGTTTTTTTTTTTTCCGCAAACAATTTTTGTTTTTCTTCTCTCTTGTCTTTACCACGAAGCGTCTTTCATGCATCAACAAGAAAAACCATTAAGAATCCAGTAGCGTAATTTATACACCGTGTTCAATTCATTTTCAACATTGGGCAGTGACGCAAACGAAAACCACTCGCCTGATAAATCCTTTTCGCGCCTCGAGATGTAAAAGTTGATTATACCGCCTCATGTCATTCCTGCCCAGATTAGATAGCAATTTGATTTGTCTACCGTACCAGCTTACCTAAACTAAATTGGAAAATTAGACATTCTACGCCAGACTTATACAATTCCTAAGAGTCACAAGTTTACTGTGAAATGCACACTCATTAAAACAGTAATTACCATAATGTTTTTACGAAAACCAAACTTTTGCTAAATTATCACACACCGACTGCTGGCTGGCGATAGCATTGGTGATATTAATTAAATATTAATGAGCTCATGCAGTGAACAACAGCAAGTGTCGATTGCACGTCAGAAAGCACCTACACACGTGCATTGAAAAGAAGATAATTCCACACATAATTAACAATCCATTACGGTGCTTTCCGCATTGAAAACACACTCGTCATATTCGTACTGCAATCGGTGTACGGTCGTTGGTAGAAAACAAGTCATAGAATACTCAACTGGATTTGCGGGGGTGTGCTGCAATGTACGGCAATGGTTATTGTTAATATGTTCCGACATGTTGTTGCCCATTTCACCGTTTTTGCCTTCGCCGCGTCATTGTTGTCAGCCTCGCAAAGTGTCGCTATGCAACCACGTGTCTGACCTTTTTTTGAGTTGCGAAAGCAAACGCAGTTTACTGCTACCATAAGCATGCCTGGGTAAAGTATTAGACACTATTCGCGAGCATTGTGGGTCATGTTGCTCATGTTGTGTGTACGTGAGGTTCATAACAAATTCAAAGCGTTTGTATATTTATCACTTTGACGCAAATCACAAGTCTTCTGTTTTGCATAGACAGTACTTTAATTTGGAATTTTGTAGTATTTTATTTCTTTTTCTGGTTCTCTGCAATTTTAAAAACTTTTTTATATTATTAGTAAGGTACATCAATTCAAAATTGAAAAATTAATTTCAACAAATTGTTTGACATTTTTTACAGTATTAGTGCTGTTATTTGAGCTCGGATATATTCGGAGAGTTTATTTATAACTATTAAGCAAATTAACTTATCCAGAACTCCTCAATCTAGAATTTAAAATTGATGAATTTTGTTTTATGGTTAAGAAAATATGTTTTTTATTATTGTATTATTGCTAAATTAGGTTATAGAATTTTTTTACATGAACAGTACATTGACTTAACATATTTTTAAATATATTTTCTTTATTTCTCTGTTTTTTTTTTTTAATCAATTTTTCAAATTATTATGCAGATAGTTGTGAGTTATGTCAATATTTTGAGTGCTTTATGCATTCTAAGAATGTTCACAGTTCACATATAAATTATCAGGAACCTCTTGAACTTTTCTATGGCACTTGAAAATGCCGAATCTTATCGCACATTTGAAACTAATCTTGTTAAAAAAGATAGCGCACAAAAAAGCAAATTTATTACTCTTCCATTATCACTCACTCATATTCATGCTACTAACCCAACTTCCAAATGCAATTATCGAGTTTTTATCAATTTAGTTTTCAGCGTGAAAAACGTCTTTCTCGTTGAATCTGTTTCGTTCTGTTCACAGCCTCTGAAAAGCATCGAAAGCATATATTCAAGATTAAATCGAGCGTAGCAGAAATATTCAAACAATTTGTATGGGGTTGTTCAATATGAGGGAACTGAACTGAATGCGGAATGCCAAACAAACCAGCATCATATATAATACAAGCACATTTACATTTTGATCCCACATGTGCACTCTGCATCATACCCATTTCATTCTATTAGCTCTCGTGTAGGAGGAAGAGGGTAGCATTGTGCCTACACGATATAATCGAGACAAGTGTCTAGTCTAGACCTAGCAAAAAGGGTAAAAACCGCCCTCACCAATTCAGGAACCAGACAGTGCTATCGCCATCATATTATAATGAACGCAACTTTTTTCCCACAGTGTTCATCAAGGTCGAGCGAATTACACTACCTAACCTAACCCTTTTGTTTGATACACTCGGATCTTTGCAATGAAAGCTTGCTCAAGTAAAGAACCTTAACCAGAGTGGGAGAATCTCTTTGATAATTGTGAATTTTTAAGAAATAAATTCATACCTTGTGACTATGTGAAGAAAATTAATAGCGCAGATGCTTCGTGCTTTCTTCAGATGGAATAAAAGCCTATAAATTCCTATAAAACTTATAACGCACAGGTGGATGCAACTCAAGGGTGCAAAACTCCCTACAAAGTGTACGAAATGTGAATTTTGTGGTATTTTGAGTGGTGGTAGACATGTTTTGAACACTCTGTCTTCAAGGGTAGAGATGTAGGTAGCCTGAGATGACGCAAAAAATATGTTTGAAAACAACCTTCACGTTTTTTCCAGACATTCTGACTTTTGCCTATGTTTCGAAGATCGCAGACTGATTGATAGACGCTAAGAGGGTGGTTTTTGTCTCGGTAAATAAACACTCACCAACGCGCAGATCTACTCAGATCACCTTTACGACCTCAACCTAAAAAGCAACTTTCGCCATTTTTCGCTAACGGTATTCGATCCGCTATTTTTTATACCTCCGCATAATTATCTGTCCTTTCTGCTAGACAGGGTGACTTTCTCGTATTTATTTAGTTTCCTATCGTTTCGACCTCATGAAAAAATGAGAATCTCAAATTCTCAACACATATTTTCCGCTTGAAGTCCAGTAGGTGGAGAGAGTAGAGAAGGAAATGGCTATGGATGGGTTGTTTATGGATTGAGTGGCAAATTTTTTGACCTGCTGAGGTTTACCTTACACTGCACGTTTGCCAGTGGGGATTTGTATAAAAATTTGTGTGCCCAAAAAGCATTAATCATAGCACACAACGAGATCAACTGTGACGCAAATGGTTATTTATGCGAGAGGCTTCTTTTGCCAGGATACGTTTGCAGCCGATTTATTTGATAGGAACTTTGATTTCGGACTTTCCCTGCTATTGTCGATTTGAAAAAGTGCCAATTCACCATGATAATAATTTCAAATCAACTTGTTTCTTTGGAATGATCGTCAGAATGAAGTTTTCTAGAGTTTTTATTTGCAATAAACGAAGATTCTCCTAAAAAATCATATCTCAGAAATTGAAGAAAAATTTCAATTTTTGACTGCATTGATAAAATATAGAAATACTTCTTAATTTATATTATATTAGATGTTAGTAATAGTACTGTGGAACAGCAAATTTTTGATCGAGATGGCATTAGCAGCATTCGATCAACCAAAGTTTTCTAAGACAACAGGTTTTTCCAAAATTTTCGAATTGTCGACCGCTTTTTTTTTTTTAATTCTGATTTTAGTGTTTGACCAAATTTTGATTGCAATTTGATATTTTGTCTCATAACTCTCATAATTATTGTTAGATCATTCAGCTGCTTTGAATAACAATTTGTGAATAAATACCGAAAAAAATGTGTGAAATCGTGATTTGCTTATCTTCAATAGTTTCGAAATTATAAGTTCTCAAAGTGAGAATTTATGAAAAAGTGAAGACGTTGATTTGAACTCATATTACAAACAAATATACATTTAGAATGAAATGAAAGTATGTTCACTCGATTAAATATGAGTTGCCCAATATGACACTAGTGTTCTAATTTTCTTGGCGCATTTAGTTTTTGAGATAGAATTTTTTTAATCAAAAAATTGAAACTCGATTTTTACTCATGTTTGCGCCTTTACTTTGGAACTATGAAAGATAAACAAATCATGTTTTCACACAATTCTTAGGTATTTATTTACGAATTGTTATTCAAGACGGCTAAATGATCCAACAATAATTACGGAAGTTATGGGACAATATATCAGATCGTAACCAAGTTCGGTCAAATAGTAAAATCAAATTAAAAGAAAAAACGATCGACAATTCAAACATTTTGAAAACCCAGTTTCTTAGAAAATTATGATTGATCGAATGCTGTTAATACTAACTCGATCGAAAAGTTGCTGTTCCACAGTGTAGTTGTAATAACGTAGAAGGTATGACGAAGGATTGAAACTGGCGTGTATAAAATATATTAGCTTTTATTGCACTAAAAATGACATCTTAATTTTAAATCATCATAATTTAGAAACGAAAAACGAGAGCTAAATTTTTATAGCATCGATAAATTTAACAACTCTTTTCAATTATTATGTAGTTTTGTTTATATTATTATTTTCTTCATGATCAATTGCATTTATTTTTGGAAATTATGACTCAATAAATAAATAAAAATTATTATTATTAATATTATTAATTTTTAGTTATATTTCTGAATCAACAAAT